>QXVZ01013359.1:0-23648 GCA_008931825.1 Phallusia fumigata | reverse complement strand
TAACATGCCAAACGTTATCTAATAATAAAACGATTCTAAATCTTGATTTTTTTCCAGGTAGTTTAATTTATATGAGTATTTTAGATAAAAGTTTTCGGTCATATGAAATATAAAATCAAAACAAAAAAGCATTATGGGACAATCTTTCGATCGATACTACAGAAGCCGTAGCTTCGTTCCGTGGAATTAATTTTGAACCCTGCTGCTTTCAATCGATAAATAATTACCTGCTGTCGTCGCAATGTCATTCACGTCAAGTTCAAGATTTACCTGGGCTACAACCTACTTTGGCAAAACTGTACACAACACTGAGCCAACGATAAGCAAGCTCTAATACAAAATAAACGTGCAGTAGCTGCAACTCCTATTTTTAATGCCAACTACTAATTCGGTAAATCGATGTCCTAACCAAATATTATTCAAAACCTGTGGGCTAATCAAGTAGGAAAACTTTTTAGTGCATTTTACAAGTAGATCTAGTGAGCAACCGCATCAGGAAACAAGCAGTTCTCTTCCAAATCGTTGCCATTTTGCGCCAAATTTATTAACTAACTGTATCCCTCTTTTCCTCCATGCCGACATGCAAGAACTGAACTTTACCCGTAAATTCGCTGGTTTATAAATATTTAATCAAGTTTATCAGGCTTGGCACTTTTGGCAAGCACGGTCTTGCCGAAAAGTTTAGATAGAAGAGTGATACGAGAATTGACCATCTTACATATTGGGGAGACATAAGCCTAATTGTGCACAGTGGCACCTTAATGATAAATTTCCAAATGAACTCAACTCAATCTCAGAAATGCAACAGTTCATAAAATATTAAAAGATTCATGTCCTATAGAAACGAAAATAAGATGCATTACATCGAAACTATTAAATGTTGTATTTTTAAACACTTTAAAAGTAATATTATTTGTCGCGTAAGCATGACCTGGTTAATGCATACAAAAAAAGAAGCTGATTTTAGGTTACTGAACATTGAGCTCAACTACTTGACCTATTTGCTTCCGGTTTAATTTAAGCGTAGCGTGTAGTCCATGTATACTTGGAGGCAAATTTATACGCGTTAACATGACAGCCAAATTGTCATTTTTGCGAAAACTCATTCTTAAACTCATATTTCGGAACGTCTGTTTTGAAAACCACAACAACAACAGCTACTTCGACTCAAAAGCATATCCAAATAATAGCTTACCTGAACCAAACCTTTTATACATACCACCAGTAGAATTAAAAAAAACGCATGGCTGTTGGCTTTTACGAAAATAATAATAGGCTGTTGTAAAACTAACAGTATCCCATAATAAACAAGAAGGCGACTTCCTTTGCGGGCCATGGGAAAATTAATATTTTAAAGCCGGCCATTTTGAAGCTATCAATTACCTAAGCAACTGGCCAGAAACGATTTCGAGTAAATTGCGCATACGATACATACAAAGCAACTGGATACAAAAAACACAAATCTTTGATTCCAATTTTAGGTCTTTTCGCGCTTTTAAGGACGTAAAGGTTTAAATAATTCAACGCTGGCATTATCCGATGGCAAGCGACCACCACAAGGTGCTAGAAATGCGCAAGATCAGTTTAAGCAGGTTTGAAATCCAACAAACTTTTATAGACGTTCTTCCGTCGTCCCTTATCGAAATGTGGTTACGAAATCGTGCTTTGCCGAGGCCAAATAAAGATAAATAATTCACAAGATGTATCAGTTTAACGCCTGCGCAGCAAGTTCCTGTCAAACTAAATATAAAGAAAATTAAATGCTCGATCGATAGACCCAGTAGGGCATTAAAATTTTCCCTGCAACACCGCTCAACGCAAACTCTAGCTGAACCATGCCTTATTACAATGATCTCGAATCTGTCAAGACCTGACCAATAAATGTTTTACTCGGGTCCTTGTTTCACGAATATTCAGAATCGACAAGGTCATTTTTGTAATCTAACCGCGAGCTGAAGGTTTACTTCTGCACATTTTCTATGATTTTCCTTTCTTGTCGATTTATTTACCAAATTTTAATCAAGTGGCAAATGAAGAGAATGCAAAACCTTCTGGTTGTTTTGTTTGACGGAAGCTCAGATTTATCGAGCTTCCGTCAAACTCAAACCAATGAAACGCTTTATGTTACGTTTAGGGCGAAGGTCGGACAAAACGAAATATGAGAGATCGATTTCACGTTTGGTTGCCAATCCTCTATCTGTGCGAATTGAAAGGCTTGATGCATTTGGTTTTTACTGCTATTTGCAAAATCAGGCTCAACGTTTATCGTTGGTTTATTATTGTTTATGCTCGAAAAATAGAACATCTGCATGGTTATTTGATGATCGAGATTAACCACATTCGCTTGTTTTTGTTGCTCCTGGACGGTTATCACATTTTGTACTTTTTCAGCTTTTTGGTAATTGCAACTTTAATTGAAAGTCACCACTTTGATTTCACTGGTTCGAGGCAAAAACCGTAAAGAACGATCCCGGATACAAATGCCCGACAGGTACACTAGTCACTTAATCACCCAAGGGAGTTGCCACAAAAACCCAAATGCCGCAAAAAGAAACGTGTTTCCTTTTTATTTTACCGTGAGGAGGAGTTGTATTCCACATCGTTACGTTGCGCAGCGGAGTGCTTCAAACATCGTTAGTTGTGCGGCATTTGACCATATGTTCGGTTGGATGGAAACGACAGATAAATCCACAATTGGTCGCGTTGGGATTAAAGATTGTCAACCTGATTTGCGACGCTCCAGTTCAAATACGAACGGCGGTCCAAAATGTCTTGCGGTGCAAAAACGGCCTTTACTCTTGGGTTAACTGGCATGAAACTGAGTGACTTACAATAGGTTCACAAGCGCAAATATTTTGATATATAGCTGGCGCAATTTCTTTTAACTTGTTTCCAACTGCTTATATAAATGATACACATTAATTTTGGGCGAATTGATAAGGTTACTTTTTGCTCGCTTGACGTGACCTGATTTAATTTGGCGTTTATCAAACGATAAATTTGATCCTAAATCGAAGCCCACAATGCAAAACTTCAGGTTGAATAATACAACTTACTCAGTTATATTTCGATATAATCTTCGATCCACAACTCTACTTGAAGTTGAAAGGTTCTCGATATTTGCAATCGAAAAAAACTCCCTGAACCTATTTTTATTTGTCCTTTTACTGTCCTTTACTGTTATTTTGTAGCAAGATCATGGCTGAATGGCGTGTCGATCAGTATCTCTGGATGCTGATAACACAATTAGGACCGGATTTAGATTTGATGGGAGCCTAAGTCATACTTGAGATAATGGAACCCTTTATGTGTCCGGAATGTCCTATGTCGGCGACAACGGTTTTTGTGTGTATTATCCGATGTGACTTTTGATTTTAATTGATTTTAGAAGAAGGAAGTATAAACGAAATACACCACTGCAAAAATTAAAAACTATTGAATTTTTTGTAATTTTCCTTTATATTTTTGAAACTAATACCACTTTTGGGGGGTTTTCCCAATAATTTGGGGGCCTCGGCTATAACTCTTTTAGTTTCAACGTAAATTCGGCACTATAGTTATACCATGGGCGACCAAAAAGGGGTACTTTATTTAATCCTTAACTGTCCCTTTGTATTACTTTCAAAATGTTAATTCCTACATCATCTTATAGCAGACTAAGACTTTTTATATCCTCCGACTTTACTAAACTTGTACTCAAACTACACTAATCTGTACCAAAAGTAATGAACTGCTTACCAGCAACCTACAGCGGGCCTGTGCGGCAATGTAACAGTGACATTCAGTTTCAAAAATTAAAACATTAATGTGGTTCACTAAAAAGCAGTTTTGCTTAAAGGATGGGAATAGTCTATGTAGTAACTGTGCAACATATAAAGAGCACAATTATTTCGAGGTTATGAGACAACTGTCACAATAATTTCATGGGTAATTTCATGGATATTGTAGGGCATGTTGTATTGAAGTAGGGGGTTATGATTCCTACGCAGTAAGACTAAGATTGACTTGTTACAAGTTTTTAACATGCTTTTCAACCAACATTACCTAGATTATAAAGTTTGTTCCTTTTTTTATTTAAGCAGGGGCGTTTTATTTTATTGCGTAAAGCGCTCCGTTTTTTTGTCAGCAACAAACGCAAAACTAACTGGTCAATAATGGCAAATATAATCGTGTCGCCTGTGGGACTTTTACTTAGACTAAATATTTGTATCATCACTGAAACCAAAAATGTCTAGCAAAGTCGCAGACAAAAAACCATTGCTATTTATTATGATACTTTGTGCATGATTTACATTTTTGCAAATATCTTTAATTCCTTCTGAGAACTGTAAATAAATTGTTTTTATCCCATTCCTTATAAATGACAACAAAAAATGTATTTGGTTACATAGGGACACGAATAACTTACTTCTGTACGTTAGATATAGCAAGTTGCAAAAAAGTTTGGCAAATTAGCAAATACCGAAGCTCATGTTTTTTCCGGTAGCATACATGCCTATGGCTTTGATTTACGTGTATAGGGGTATAACCAGGTACTGCCTCATTGATAATGACATTTATCAGTTCCGTCGTAGGTGTGAGAAACACGGTTTGATCAATCTCTTTTCCGACTTTTTTGGTGGTCAAAACGATGTAGATATTATCCGGCAGAGGGCGGCATGTGGCCAATTCGGCACGACTCGTCAGGTTTGCCTTTCGAAAACAAGTCATCCACTGCTGCTCGTCCAGGCACTCCTGTGCTTAATAACAAGTTGTTTGTAGCGCGTTTAAAGACACAATTCATTTCGATAAGACAGTTGATTTGTATCCAAGATCAGACCATTTGGGGATCACGTAATGATAAATCATGCCCAACTATTTGGCATTTTATTTATATCAGGTACATCAACAGGGCGTTATATCATATTAGGTTTGACTGGGCTGTTTTCGTTCGGTTGCGCTAATTGCTACGTAAGTACGAAAACATGATTGCGTAATCGCCGATGCGCGGCTGGCGACAGAACGTGCAGTCTCGCGCGGTCACGTGACGAGCCCGCCGTACCGATCCGGCGTAAACAAGTCTCGAAAAACAGACCGCGGCCTCAACCACTCGAAGCGACGGCCTGTTTTCGTAAAAGGGTTCTCATGATCGCGACGGCGACGCGCGCTCCTGGGCGAGTCATTCATTAATTTTTTATTCCCATTGCGTGACGACAGTGTTTATGGAGCAGGCCGCAGAGCGGGGGTTGTTGCCAACAGCGGGATATGACTCAGGTATAACCACTGAAGGTTTCTATTTGAACACGGCACATTAAAGCGAAACGCGAATTAATCACGGCCGATGAATAACAACAGAAACAACATTCGAGTCTTAGTCAACGAAGGGCCCGAATCTTTCAATAACATGTGTTTTTATCACTTTTTTCCTAAAACTCTTGACAACTTAAGCTTTTTTAATTATGTATGTGGGGATTTTGCCCTGTCTAGATTTTATCAATCAAGAAGATATTACGTTTGTTTGTTTTATTTTAAAACACGAACAAGTTAATCACAACTATACGATCAACAGGTAAGATGAGGCTAAATATGACTTGCATAGTCAGCCAATGACACGCTAATGTGCCAAACGCAATTATTTCTTTCGTTATGTAATCGATCACCTCACACCACAGCATTTTATCCTTAAACAGACGTTTTAGCTGCTCCTAAGGAGGAGGGAGTCACCGACAAAAACAGCCCGATCTTTCTCGCTCACGTTTCGATGCCACATCCGCAGATTCACGTCCAATTAGTAGAAATTACGGCTGCCAACGCCAAGCGCGTAGTGAGACCATTTGCTTTCTATGCGTCAGAACTATCTCATTCCATGTAATCGACTGATGGCTGATGATTTTCCCTAACAGCTGTTGACTGTGCTGGGATTCGTTGAGTAGCAGGCGACTACCACGTACAATCGTTCCTTTGTATTTTTAGAGACGACAGACTTAAAAGACGATGAAGAAAAAAAGGAGACTAGAAAATATAGCAACCAAATACAAATAAGGAAACAACGGTAACAACAACAATTAAATTATTTTTAATAGTAAATATCAAAACTCAACACAGAAAGGAAAAATTGGGGTCTGCACAATAAATACCACGACACAAAAAGTCACACCGAGAAAAACAAAAGAAGACGGGCAAACAGCATATACGACAACAGTTACGGTACCACAGAGGCAAAGCGCAGTAATTGGCCGAAAAGGAAAAGGGTGTGTGCACGCAAAATAATCGCCTGTTGACATGGTTCGCGGAGATCAATTTCGGGACACCGGATTGCGATAATAATGTCCGATGTCTCATATACGGGTTCAGGTTGCCAGGTACCGACACATACATGTTTCCCAGCGCGCCAGCACGTACGTAAAGCCACTCGCATTTGACACAGCGTTTTAGCGGTTTGATCAACACATGTGGGCCTGGTATTTAGTCATCGATTAAAGTCGGGCGCAACACAGCACGGGTGTTGCTGGGCTTGGATCGATCGATCCAGTGTTGCTGCTACTGTAAGGGAAGGGTAAGTTAGCCTACAATTTGGCTGAACCTCACGCGTCGTGGCAGAGCTCACTAAACAACGCATCACAGCCCGGGCTGCTCTCACAAGCACTCGAACAACCGGGACGCGAGTGAGGTCACCTCAACGAGTCTGGAGTGAGGATAAACAGAAGTGCGCAACATAAGCGTTGAGTAAACGGTGATTCAGGTGCTGGGGGCAAGTAAAAAAAAACGATTGTTTACTGATTTGCACGACGATAAATGTGACCGTGAATGAACAAATTCCCACGAACGTTAGTGTGCAGTGACTCAGCCGTAATCCCGGCATGACTGAGTGGGGAACAAGAATAACACGTGTGCGTATGGTGCGGCGAACATCAACCTTCGCTTCGAGTCAGTGTGAAAAAAATCTTACTTCAGTGGTTAACGTCAGCCGTCGACCAGCCAAAATGTCNCACATGTTTTAGCAACGCAAACGGGACGCAGACACCTGTACATGGGCAAGGCACGCGACTGACTGAGCAAACAAGGTCGGGCCATCGTCACAGGGCTTGCGTGGGCAGGGGATGTGCGTGCACGGCATGGATTGAAACAAAGCCGAATGCGGAAAAAACAGCCGGGGTGACGTGGGTGAGACCGCCTATGCCAATCTCCGGCGTTAAGCGCCGTCATATCTACAAACCAACTGGCAGGCCGGTCGAAAACAAACGCCCGCACATGTGGAAACAAGGTCTTGAGGCGTACAGTTTTAGGAATTGGTTGGCTTTCTGTGGCGTGTGGTATATCGAAAACTTATAAGCAATCAATTTTTGTAAACTTTATACAAGTGCGGCGCGAATATCGATAACAAGAATCCCGTCCCACTGTACATATCCCATTCATAAAATTTTATCGGCGTGGGGCGTGTTTTTCAGCCAATGGGAGGCCGTTTCCGCTCCAGTACCAGCTCCCATCAAATCACGCGTACAAGCGAAGAGGAAAACGTTAGCGTTTAGGCGCAGGGCCAGCACAGGAAAGCTAACGGCTGTTAAACGTCGACACGGCGCTATTTTAAAACGACTTGTTTGTCATTTGGGCACGCGCCTAACGCGGCACATCGCCAGTATCGCGTTACGAACGCTGGGGCGCTACCGCAATTAGGTGATGTTCCCGTTGGATTATACGAAAAACATTGGATGTTTGTAAAATAATAAACCGGCATAACCTGGTCAAACCGCACACAAACACTCTTACGCACAAACACAGGCTCGCACACGGGCCAGTAACCGCTGCACGTCGGAAAACGTCACACTGACGTCAGCAAGGGGTGTGCGTCACAGGGTTCAAAGCCATGCTGACAATAGGATTTCATTACAAGGTGACTTAGCTCGAAAATAAATATATACTGCATTTTTGGCGGCAATAGCTGTAAAACGATGTTACATTGGTTACCGCATATTTGGAAACACACTTTGGAACGCTTTTGAGTTCAGCTTTGAAAGCACCGATACGAAAAATATACAGAGTTCATGTGAACGCAAACTGAATTAAATGATTACATTTGGTTAAATTTGATAGTTACTGTTCCATGCAAAATGATTTGACACAACTAGAAACTTAAACTCAGTAGCAGCACCGTTGTTGAAGGCTCCATGTTGAGCCGTCGTAAGTGACCCCTAGAGACACCAAACATGGGGTGGAGTCTGAAGACGTCAGTTGCTTAATGCATCAAAGTTCATGGCGGTGTAATCATTTCCGACGATAGCAGCCGACGAACTGTGCTTTAGCGTAACACGCGGCGTTGATTGGGCATCTTTAGAGGCGGTGACCGTCACTACATAGGGTGAGTTGGTCTGCTGTTGCGCCTTTGAGAAATCGATGTTCACGTATTCGCCATCAGGGGACTGCTTGGTTCGTGATTCGCCGCAGCTGGTTGGTGGAGAAGTCGACGCCGCCATGTGATTCGAACGCGAGTTGTGATTGGAGCATTTTTTGTGGCTATGCTTAAACGATTGCGTCCGCCGTGCTGTGCTGGAGTGGATAGCTGGACGACCCAAACCGTACAGCGTTTTAGGTCGCTTTGACTTTGTGTGTCTGGGCCGGTCCAATGAATTTGATGAAAACGTATGCTTTGATAGCAAGTCCTTCTTTTGGTGTGGGTACTGCGGGTGCACAGCATTTCTTGTGTGTTCGTTTTCCATCGATCCTGTGACAGTCGATCTACGACCGATGCTACCGTTTGCACCACGCGGACTCATCAGTAAATAGCCGTTGGTTTCGTTCTCAGGCGGCGACGCGGCCGCAGAGTCCATTTTGCTTTTTCCATGTTTTGCGGTGCCGTTGCTGACGTCACGCAGCTCGTGACTCAAAGGTCGCATACTGAGATAATCGGAGGGATTTGAAGGGCTCGGGGTCGAAACACGGGACAACGTGTCAGCAGGAGTCGCTAAATGGGTGTTTCCAGCAGTTGGTGTTATCGTCTGCGGAGTGCCAGAGTCTGGCACGTCACTTCCCGAGCAGTCTGCTGACAGTTTGAGGTGGCAGTTGTAATGCGGAGACGAGGGCTGCATTTTGCAATACGGGGAGTCCGAACTATCGCCGTTGCCCGCACCGCTGCCAGCAGCGAACGGGCGTTCCTCGTACGTTGAACCACAGTGACAAGGCACACTCGAAATGCCACACTTTTCTGGGGAGTGGCCGTAAACTCCAAAGTTTCCGTTTAGCATCGAATTGCTTCGCGGAACTGCGTCTGGAACCGAGCAGCGGCGCTTTTCGATATCTTGTGGCTTGGACCTGAATGCCCTCATCGGTACGTAACCATTAGCGACGACGGCGCTCTGTTTGTTCGCGCTAGTCACTTCCGGCGTGGCCTGGCTGGCGGAAAATGACGACTTTGACATGGGCGTGTACTCCGATGACGAAGCAGACACCGACGGCGAGTTCGCAAAGCTTGAGTTTTGAGAAGATCCGCTTGTGAACGAAATTAGCTTGGAAATGAATGTTGACGAGGGAGGGGTCGCTTGTTTACGACTGGGGGTCCGAGTGATCTGGTGCGGGTATTTATTCGAACTATCGAAATCCATCAACGCGTAATCGTCGGGGGAGGAAAAGCCGTCGCCTGCGGATAAAACGATCCCCTTTGGTGAAGTGGTGGACGACGGTGTACACGAGTATGAACTGTTTTCCGAATGCGAGGAATACGCTGAAGGTGATTGACTGAAAGTTTCCATCGCTTTGCTCACTACTGCCGCCTGCTCAGAGCCTTGGTTGAACGGACCTTGTTGTTGCGGGGATGCAGACAAGGAGGACGCCGCTGTGCCGTAGCTAAGACTATCATCAAGTGAGTGGGTCCTCGAATGGGGCGGTACGTTTACGTAATCAACTTGGGTGGTTGCTGACGGGGTAAGGGGATTCGAAGGGGGTTGTTCGGTCGGTGGAGGGGGTGCTTGTTCAGCGGGAGCAACGTGGCGTGGGTGGCAGGAGTATGCATCGTTGTAAGTAGTTTGTCCCAAATGTATTAGGCAGTTTGGACAGTAATTACGTCCTGCCGGGGTGTCTTCGTGTATTGGCGGAGTTGAACCGGCCGGAAGGGGAAAATCAGGGGTGATGGAGCGCCCTTGAAAAGACTTGGCGTGTCGGAGACCTTTGAACGAAGACTGGTCGGGACTGTGTCGCCCTTCCCCCACGTATTCTTCGAGGCAGTCGGATGGGGCAAAAGACGAGACCGTGCAGCTCGAGTATGCGGGTGAAAACTCGTTACTTGATGTGAGAGCGGAATTTAGCTGCTCCGAACTGGAGGCTTCGCTTGAACTGTGGCAACTTCCCGGCAGCGAGGAGGTGTGGGCGTGGTAAACGGCATGCTGCGATCTTTTGCCTTGAGACGCAAGCAGTCGATTTCGCATGGCGGGGCTGTTCGGTAATCTTCTGCTGGACCCTAACGGTCGCTTTAATGTGCCTTCACCTTCGCTGCCAGTTCGCAGCCTCGAGTCGTAACTTACGCCGTGAGAACCTGGCAGGCTGTCGCAGCGAGTACGTGAACTTCGACTCGGGTATGCAAGTTTACCCATACCAATTTGGCTGGGTGGTGGGTTGTTGTGGTGGGAACGAACAGGACGCGGGCGGCCGGAGTTAGATCCAGAGCTGTAGGAACGCCCGCGGTAGCTGTTATTTTCCTCTTCCTTCTTCAGGGTGTACATCACGTTAAGAATGGTCTGATGCATTTGCGCCGCCATCACATCGTCACCAAGGTCCATCCAAAGCTTGCCACTTATGATGCCCGACGCCCGTCCCGGCTCAATAAAGAAGGAATTGTCGCTGTGACCGCAAACCCGAATCGTCGTGATTCGAATTTCCACCGGTTCGACGCGGGAACGATCCTGACCTCCCGAGTTGTTGGCGTGAACGAAAACCATGCAGTCATGGGTTAGGCAAATACGGTGTTGGCCGTGAAGACTAATCAGGAGATTGCTGCTGCTCATTTCCAGCTCCTTGTTGTCAAGAGTGGCGTGCCATACGTGTTTGAAGAGCAGGGATCCCGGCTCTGAAATACAACAAAACCCAGCGGTCAAACTCTGAGCATTACAGTTTAAAAAGTACAAAAAGGCATTTGAGAATACAAAAATCGGGGTGTAAACGGATTTAGAGAATAATTTTACAAAAAAATGACACAGCGTCGATATTAGGTACTTTGACACGGTACCCAATACCCACGTGTGTAACGAAGTTTGTCTTCTAAATCTTATCTGGAATGCGGATGGCGGTGTTTGTTTTCACGTGTTTACCGAATGAACATTTCGAGCCGTTTTACGACGCTTAAGGCGCGCTTTTTGCATTCCTGGTGACCACTAAAGTTGTTGCCACTCCGATGATGGCGCGTTGGCCTGGAGAACAGCGCTTGGTTTATTGTGAAACGTGATCAGGGGGCTTTTGTATCCGCAACCGACCAAGTAATGAAGTTTGCGTACTCAAGGGCCGAGTTCCTTCCGAGGCTTTGTTTAACATTTCCCGCGTTCCAGCACGACAAAACAGACAAGTGGTCTAAAGCGAGGGTTTATATTTATTGTACGACAGCATCACAATCGCACGCTGAATGGCAAGAAACGTGGCCTGGTAAGATTACACCGTACAGGAAATGTATTAGGCGCGCGCTGGTACTTTCAAAGGACAAACAGAAACAGACAATTAAAGTGGAGCATCGGTACATCGACAACAACCGTTGAAATAGCTGAAATAGGCCGTTGCTGAGCGATCAAACCGATCCCAACGACAAGTGAGGCGCAACAACAGCTGTTGTGCCCCGCAGCAGATGCGTAATAGTTGCGTGCCTTGAATTTTTGCCAGTTAAACGGTCGTACGGCGTTGCCCCTGCGTACAGGGCAGGAAAAACAACAACTGTCAGATGTAACAAGTCCAGCTGACGAGCCAATTTACAACCCACACTCATGAACCGAATTTCAGCCGCAGGCAAGGTCGACGTAACGAACAACAAGACATGACCTTTGGTGAACTCTTAACCAGTAGGACAGAGCTCGAATCACATTTTATTTTATTTCCAACGAGCTAACCTATGATATCCCGCCATTCTGGTGCTTGAATAACCTAATGCGAAAAAATACACATGTCGATCTTGTTGCCACGGGTTACCGGCGGTATGAATTAACGGGTGTTATTACTAGGTCGACAGGCACCATTGGGCTCTTCCTGTTTACAGCAGTTGCGCGTCCGTTCGACGGCGGCCAGTACTTGCTATCGCGGATATAACGCGGCATCATATGGCACATCAACAACAACAAACCGCCACCACCATGTTGGAGCGGCCAAGCTGTGACGAGCGCACCGAGGTTTCGGATCAAAGGCTGCAGACAAACTATACGCCAAATATTATAATGCTCAGATAAAATGGACGAGCGAACAGCGCGTAGGTGTGTTCAGGCTCGGCGGTTCGGTAAACAACACGAGACGAGAGGTTGTTTTTTTCGTTTCGTGCCCAGCTACACCGATCATAAAGTGCCGCCTGTCAGGGGAAGCGGTTTGGTGCGGTCTGAAGGCCTTGGACGCGTATGGCGGTATGGCCTAACGTTCACACACCAAACATGACACGTCACATTAGACTTTGTTATTCCAGCGCGTTATTGACATATCAAAGGTCAGGCGCTGCGATTTATTAACGGGAAACGAGCTGGGCGTCAGCTAACGTCGGCTGGTAATTTGAAAAAATCGCCACGAATTGACCAAGTACAAGCAACATTGAATAAATTCCAATCGCGAATGGCCCATGGACAAACAATGAGCTCCGCGGTTTGTCTAGGAAACAAGGATACGCTCAAGAGCGGTTCGAAACCAGGGCGTCTGACACTTAGTAACCTTTATTGTTTGACTGCGGTGTTGTATACGAATCGTTTCCAAGAACTGCCTGGGGATCGGTAAACACGAGCGGGAATCACGCAACCAACTGTCACGATATTCCGATTTTAGGCGACACTCGCTGTGTGCTACGACACTTAAATCAAATGTGACTAAAAATGTGCCCCGCAGAAACTATAAATTGGAACGGCGCCAACTGCACAAGTCGTCACGTCCGTCGTTCGTCTGTTTATACTACAGGCTTGACAACACCCCTTGTTTTCGTCTGGAACCGCGCGGTCGTTGTACGTGGGCGGACAAAAGGAAAAAGGGCGGATTTCGGCGAGCATAACGGAAAGAGAAAGCACGGAAAGAGCTCGGCTTTGGAACAACCCGTTGGGTCGGAGAAAAAGAGAAAGAGTGTTGCACCGAAAAACACTTGAAAAGGTCAGACTTTGATCTCGGCAGCTCCGAGGATGCGAGATGGAAAACGCGCCAATAAAGTCGAGTGGGAAACGGGGATTAACGGAAAACATGGATGCCGCCGCCAAAACACCACAACCTTTTTCCGTCAATTGTCGCAAAAAGATTCAAGTGCGTTTGCCGACGCCTGGCGACAAACTGTTGTACAGTGTGGTAATTACATGGCACCACGACTACCAGTGTAAATCGGCGGGTAATAGTCGGCCACAGATTATTGTTAGCATCGCTTTGTTAACAAACGTTTCGCGCTTACTTACAGGGAAAACGAAAGGCGAAGGATCAGCACGGATCTTATCCGCTATATTTTTACGTGTTGGGATGACCAGCGCGCTTGTGGTCGCGACACGGCCCTTCCGTTGGTTGGGAAATCAAGAAACAACTTTTCTCTCTCGCTTTAAAACGTTTAAAACCACGCCCCAGTGGCTGGCCCGCAATCTTTTTAGCCGCTTTGGTCAACAAAACATGAAAACGCCTCATGTTGGCGCAGGGAAAAACAATTAAACAAAAAGCTATTTTCAATAAAATGTTGTTTACAACATGAAAGAAACGATACAAAACATGCAGATTCCTAGATTTTTTGCATTGTGTTAGATGTTAGCATACTTTGTGTATACATCCCGTTATGTCCGGTTCACGTCTCAAAGAAAACAAAACGTACCAACAATTTAAAATACCAGACAATACCCCAGTGAAAAAAAATAAATAACTGGTTTTAGGAATAAATTTATTGGTACATTTGGCGCAGGGATATCCGCATTTCACGAATAAATTGTTGGCCAAAATCCCTGCGACTGACAAACGCATTGCCCAAGCCAAAGTCTCGTAGCGCCCTAGTAGCACAATTACCTCACAGGAGCATCTGCAGAGAGCCACTACGAAAAAGGGGCTGCGAGGCGCAGGTAAAGGCATTTCCCGCTCGCTCACAAGTCAAAACAAAATATCAGCGCAAAAGGAATGCGCATAGCACGACGATCACAACAACATCGTGCAAGTGCTGGTGTTGCCGTTCACCATTGATTCGCTTTAACGGATTGAGAAAAAAGTGTTACAAATCGCACCTGTCACAAGTTGCACCAAGCGAAAATGCACCAAATCAGAAAGTTACGCTGTTTATCCAACGTTTCATTAACTTTTTGGCAGCGACCCAGGTTGTGTACTCTTCCTATGTTTGTTTTACATACAGTCTGACAACGCGCCAAACTACACCAAGCATTGTTTGTCGACATGTCTCAATAGGGCTTTTGACCAATTTAATCTACAGGTTTGGCGCACTGCTGGCACCTATAATTGCCAATAACACATAATTAAACGATACATCTTTTTACTCGGGCGTAAAAACTGCCTAAAACTTTTTGAAAATCGATTACAAAAGTCTGCAGTGGGTGGTGTTAAATTTCGTTGATAAACGCAGACGTCTGGCCCAAATAAAGTGGCTGGTCGACGCCTATTGAAAAAGCTGAGAGGCGGATTCTAATGTTGCCTGGTACTTTTTTCTGACAACAAGGCCGCCTTAGTACTTGGATAATGCCTTTGAGGTACGATAATGACGACAAAAACACTAAATGGTCTCTTTTCGTACATGGTCAAAAGGGGAGGCAAGTGTGTCCTGCACGTTTTATAGACAAATGTCGTCCATATTATTGCAAATGGAAACAATGACCCCGCGACCGTAGTAGGTAGTTACGTAGACACTAAGGAATGTCGAACACTCACGGACTTGTTTTCGCACGACGACGAATCGGAATGTGCGTGCACGCGCCTGCGACACACCCAAGGTGCGATTCGTCGCGCACACACACTCCACACTGACGTTAGCTCAGTTTGGCTCTGTGCGCTCGCTTCATGGAACCACAACATTATCTTCAATAACAGATAGCATGACAAACAAGTCTACAGCGAGTGAGACAAAACGCCTGCTGAACAACACAATTTTTAAACGCGCCCATCTTTCTTTTCTATGTGCGCTGTTAACTTTATATTTTTGGTTATATAATTATTTGCTCCCACGCTGCTTTTTGTCTTGTTTTTTTTACATGAAATACAATCATGTCGAGGCAAAAATTCAGCAGTTATCGTCGAGTGTTTATTTCGATTTTCAATGGGCGGAAGTGCAAGGTGACATACGAACTAAACATGCACCCATCGCGTGATCCCGACCAAAGTCGAAACACGTAAAAAGGTCAAAAACAGACGATGGTAAACATCGTCGGGAACCGGAGGTTAGAACTTTGAGCTAACATGTCGCAAACCCTGATAGAACAAATCAAATCACTGATACGCGCTTGAACCCAAAGCCATGCCGACTGTGGGATTCTGCTATATGACAATAGAAATCATGCTGGGTCACATGAGAAAACTTAACGCGATCGGGACTTCACGGATGGTTGAAGGAGCAGTATGTCCCGGGAAGCAAGCCGACCGTGGGAAGCAACCGCCGAAACGGACATGCAGCCATGAAAACATTCCACTAGCTGACCACCCACTAACCACCAATAATACTGTGCTTTACCAAACTGCTCACATTGTTTAAGCACTGTAAACTAGTGCACATTGTAGCAGCAATAGGGAGCTATGACACATTAATGACATGAGGAGCTAGAATTACATGATTCATACAATATGCAGATTGATACATGCCTATTTAGATCTCACAGCTAAACGGCAGCTAAACCTTACATACATAAGATTTGCTTGTTTCTACAATGCAATTAAAGCACTTTTCCAAACAAAGTTTTAGTGTGTTCGATGACATAAGAAACAGCCTGAGAAATTTTGTATTTTGTGATGCTGAACAGCAATACAAGCAATATATAGGGTGATTATGTCTGTATTGAACTTCCCATTGCCCTGATTTCTATCAAGACAAATCACTGAATGTTTTGCAAAGTGAAAGCCTTTCCATAACTTTCGAACCATTTCTACAACATTAAAGGCACGAACTACCACAAAAAAATCACAACAAACAACAAATTATGCATTAGGTTTTAAATATAGATTTTCCTTACCTGGACGTAATGCTTTTTGTAGAGCTACCACCCATTGATTTTGTGTGTCAGCGTTGTCAGCAGCCATGGTAAAATATTCATCTTCAGTAAATATAACAATGAGGTATTCATGTTTTGAATCTTTCTTCTTGCTTACATTCCATGGATTGTCCAAGTCAATTTGTCGTTTAGGTTTGTCCGTCTTTTGACCTTTCCACTTCTTCTCATTTTCATAATATTCCAGTTTAGGTGGAGGGCCTTCACGAAGGACAAAAAAACGCTTGTTCCATGTTTTTGCTTTGCGCAGTGTTCCTTTTAGTATCACATCCGTTGACATTGTATAGTCAGGATCTGGGGCCATGACAGTGATAAATAAATATGTTTTTACTGAATGTTTCAGGATGTCATCTAATCATCTGAAACGAATGTCAACATTTTAACTGTGAACATTAAGTTTCATACACAATTTCAGCTAGCTAAATAGAAGTTTCTCAGTACTTTATGAGGCACTACTGATACATAAAATATAACTACATTCTTTCCATATTGTGTCAAACCACCTTTTTGGTTAAAGCATCTGTTATCAAATATATACATACTTATGGTAACAATGGTTTGTATGGTAATATTTGATGTAGACCTGACAACATTTGCAATGATATCTTGTACGTTTGTCACTTTTATTGCTAAACAAGGTAAAATGTGCCACCAACCTGTACCAGGCCTAATTCAACCTGTCCCTACTGGATACTTTAATAACCTAAAACTAAAATGCTGATAAACATTCTCTATTTCTCCTCAAACAGACTGCAACTAAGTTATCAAAACATCTAGTATAAAGCTGGATTTCAAATGTATGTACGGGTTGCCTAAGCCTCTTGATGTAAAAAGGAACTTGTTTTTGCGATAAGTAACAGACTCAACAACTAAAACAAGCCAAAAGCAAAACCTTTACTCCTCACCTTCACACGTGCTCAAACGAAGTAAATGCTGACCGAAACGTTTGTTCTAGTGCGTACAATGGTCAACAGATGCATCAACCAAAAACTAATTTCACAATCATTCAACCTTCCCCACCAATCCAAATTTGTTCCAACAAACAATCTATGTGTTGGCGTGGAAGGGTGAAAAAACACATATCCTTTTTTACTACACTCAACCTGAGACGCAATAAAGAAAAAAAGAGAGAGAACGGGAGCAAGCGCGCGAGCTCCCACGAAAGGGCTCTATGCCTGCTTTTTACATCGTCCAGCGTCGCACTTTCATGTTTGCTTGCTTGATGACTCTTACAATTTCGTGACCTTGTTATTCGCCCCTTTGTCGTACAATATGCGATGCGATTCCGCGGCACATTGTTTTTTTGCGCAAGTGTCCGCTTCATCCTTTGTCGCCTCCCAGATAAAGGAAAAAGAGAAGATGGAATTGTATGGTTGTTTACGGTTTGGCCCAGGGCATTAATCACGTGACTCAATCGGCTTTCAGCGACAAACACAATTTTCCTGCCCGCCGTCCGGTAACTTTCCCTTCGCAGTTTTTGTCGTTCGCAAAAGTGGTTTATTGCGCCAGAAAAAAAAGAACATGAAACATTTATTAAAAGACAGTTAAAATAAACAAACAGAAAATCTCAGGCAATTGTTTCCGTTTATATAGGTTCATGTTTGTTTAGGTGTTTGTGATGACCTAATTAGTGAAAAAGGGCTTATATATTGTACCCCTATGCATAAAAGTTACCTCCTTCTGGGGCAAAGTTTAACCGTCAAACTTGGTCAAAAATCAACATGCTGTTAGATGTGAGTCATTGCGACATCAAGTGGAACTTTTTGATGGCTTTAGAAAACTACCAACCGCTTGCTTTCTGGACATGATATTATAGATTATAGAGCAAATAAGGACAAGGTTGCTTACTGTACTTAACTAAACCATACTATGGCACTCCAGAGCATCTTACGCTAGCAGACTAATCGATCTCAGATTTAGAAAAAGCTTGGAGTCGTATTGGAGGTAAAACAAATGTTTTTTGCAGTAGGCTATTTGATGCAGTAAAACATATATGATCCAAATAATATGCCGTTTAGCTAGAGTTCTGATTTGAACATCTCATGTGCCTAATCGAAACACCACAAACAAAGGCTAGTTGAATGAAAAAGCCGCCTGTATGTACCGATCTACAATGCCAATTAAAACTGCTGATTAAACGACAAACAACGTTCAGAGCTCAGTATTGTCGTCTTTAATTACAGGTTTTCTGTCGCCGCCATCCCCAAGCGCGCCCGACAGCCGATGTACGGGTTATGCACTGCCTCTTCACAACGTAAACAACAACATGTTTGTCACCCTGCAAATGGACCGGCTTGAACCTTGTCCAGTGCCAATGCAACGATTACGCCTCATTCGCTGCTTGTCCAGTGCAGCAGTGGCCTGCTTTCGTGAATTAACATATTAATGTTTAAAGTGTAGCGAGGGGCTTGTGTTTCACATTGTAAAAAGGCGAACTTGGCCCGTTTGCTTTGTTTTTCTTCAACATAATAGACTATGTAACAAAATACAGTCTAACATGCCGAAGAAAAAAGTAAAGCTTTAAGTTTTGCCTTTCCGCCTGGACTATGTTGCCATATTAATTAATATGATGACGTAAACAACAATTGCGAAATGACAACATACCCCAAGAGGATTCTGTCATACCAATTCCCAGTTCTTGCTTGGTCATTACTACAAACAATGGAGTTACACTTCCTTTACTGTTACCACGAGGTGCGAGGCAGGCAAGTCAAAACCAGTTTAATTTTTCTACGCTAACACAACGGACAGAACATGGCAATGGATCGCAAGAATAACAAATTAAGTATTGAACCGGAGATTCTAGTTGCACAACATACGTCTGACATTTACGTATTGGGCGTTTGCGTGGTCAAGGTATGTTTACCTTTAAAGAACAAACGTTCAAACAATAAAAAGCGTTTACAGTGACACCCCCAAAAACAATGTCAAAATATTTCCATCGCAGAAGTTTACTTGTAGCAGCTCATGAAACGGTTTTAGGAGGTCAATACAATATACTATTGCAGAAAATGGTTTGTGGTATTAATGTTGAATATATCAAAAAGCGCTTTTTAAGTAGAAACAACTTAACTGACCAAGCCGGCTACTAATCCAGCCAAAAAATTGTCCTTACCAAAGCGCAAAATCCACTATCTAAACTCTTAAATAAACTTTTTCAGTGAGCGATAAGTCTTCACAAGAAAGGAGCAAATACAAACACTTTTTATCAACTCTGAATTATATTTTACGATAAAAAGCAACGCCGGGACTATAGTATTTAGTTTGCTTGTGCCGGTTGACAGATAATTCATTATATAACCGGCGAAACACGCGTAACGCGACAATCTCCTCGGTCACGTCAACATGGAAATAAGTTAAAATTCCCTAACCAAGTTGAATGATGCCACATCGTCACCTAGTGGCCAGTTCATCCGAGTCCTCTTCTTCGTCATCGTCATCATCTACCATGGACTGGATAAAAAGATTGTCGTTGCGATGGAAACCAGCGTCCTTGAGCAACGGAAGGTCTACATCCTCTTCAATTTCTTCCGTTGAGCAACCGGGAATCGCACGACGTGGAAAGTTGGTGAAAACCTTGAAGCGAGGAGGGGAGCTTTCGTGGGAATAAACGTAATCGTGAACAGCCTGACGAATAGAAAAGATTAAAATTAGGGAAACAGGTTTTTTCGCCGTAATATGCAATGGGATTGACATCATACAACACATATTTTCAGTTTTGTAGTCGTATCTAAGTATGTGAAAGTATAAGAAGGTTGATCGTGTACCAAACTAACGCCTGGTAAACAATTTTCGATTTCAAAATAGTTTCGGTAGTAAGATACACACAATTATTTGTGTGTCAAATATTTTCGACGTTTCAACATACGCTGTGTCGCTGTAAAAACGTCGAAACAGTTTGCAGTCACGCAAAGGCATATCTTGCATCTGTACACAGATGACCTAGTGGTAAAATCTCGTCAACAATTCGTAAAGAGTACCAGCATTTAAATCAAAACACACACAAACGCATATTTAAGTTTGCGCCATGTAACCCTGTACTAACTTCCACCAAACGCGTAAAATGCGCAACTTGATAATTATACCGGTGAAACGATGGAAATCAAAAACTCGCAGCCACCTGTTGCTTTCAAAACTAGCAACATCACTTCCTTTCAATGTTGAGCTTTGGCGACCATTTCTCCTGTAGGATATGAATATAATCGATACGCAAATTACGCTGATTAGCATAAAGGAATAACTAGCAGTGACATTAGGTGGTCATACAAACAGGACGGCCCAGACACCCTCACCACGTGACCTACCTTAACAGAATCTGTTGGCAAAAATCGTCGTTTCAACCGCGAACCATCCGGCATTTTGATGAGCAGGGTTACAACATCCGGGTGGTCTTTGTTAGGTTCCTCCGGAAGTTCTGAAACGCATACAAAGGTGGTTCAACGTGGTCGTTTAAAAGCATCATCTTTTACCCTTTAAAGCTATTCCTAATACGTTATTACGCAGAAAGCTGCAGAAAGTTAATTTTTTTCTTGTTTTGAAGTAGGAAAAAATGCTTGGAATCTGCTTTAAGCTACGCAGACTTTTTGATCGAGATAAAATGCAAACGGTTCGTCAAAAAATCAGCAAGTATATTTAGTTGCAAGTATAAGTGACGACAAAGCAAGTATATTTAGCTGTGGGTATAAAGTGTGAAGCGTTTTGACATAATAATGCAACATCAAAATACAGCTTGGCGGTCATACGTTTCCGTTCACGTGTTTTCTTGAATTTGTCAAGGCGGTTTGTCCTACTTAACGTTACAAGGAAATCAATGTTTCATATGTTTTGAAAAAAGCCACATGTAAATTCGCCATGTCTTCCGCATAGGACCTGTATTAAAACTGTAATGACCGCTTGTCTATGACACCGCCATGACTCAAACCGTCACACGGTTATGACTAAATTTGAAAATTAGGAAAATTGTAACCAGATTACTTGGAATAACAATTTCGATGAAAACCGCAACACAAAAATACCTTGCTTGCAGCTTTCCTTTCTTTGACGACAGATTTCCTCCGCGAACTCCTTATCTCGGCGCAGTTGCTCCCTTTTCTCCTTTTGCTTTTGAATTTCCTCCTCCTCTTTCAGTTTTTTATCCATCTGCAATTTGAACAAAATTTACACGGTCTGATTTCACATTTTGAAGCAAGCAATGACATTTTTTCAACCCTGGCTTCTTTAAAACAGAGGATTACTGAGAAGCAAGTTCTATTTAGAAAAACTGTTATAGCCTTTTGTGAATCATTCCAACAAACTTTAAACGTGATTTGCACCATGTAACTCAAAGCTTCCATAACTAGGGGTCACGCAAAGAATTTTGTGGGTCGCGATTACACCAATTTCCCAAATTTGGTCATTATCGACTTCTTTTTGAGTATTTGCCTTGATATAATGTTCGTTTTCTGACATTGTCATGTTGAAACTGCACACTAATATTTGATTTTTCTTTCAAGTAGTACTTTTTCAAGGGTCACAGAAAAATTTTAGAAATTAAAAGGGGTCGCAGAGCAAAAAGTTTGGGAAGCCCTGATGTAACTAACTTTGGATGTTCTCGGCAAGCAAAAACTAACAGGGTAAAACACCAGAAGAAAGAAGAGCAAAAAAACATCTACCCCAAGCAACAGTCTATTGTTTTACATTTTACCTTTTCCTTATCTTTTTGTAGCGATTCCTTGTAAGCAGCATCTTGTTCTTGACGAATCAATTGGTTTTGCATAAGTGCATTGCGATCGGAGCGAGTAGCAACAAGCACTGGTTCATAAGCTTCAACAACTTCACTTAATTTATCAATTAGCTCCTGAGCACAAAAATAATTGTTTAACAAACCTTATCAGCTGCTAGGTGTTACAATCTTAAGAATACCTGAGGGGCANACTTCACTTAATTTATCAATTAGCTCCTGAGCCCAA
The DNA here is from genome assembly GCA_008931825.1 of Phallusia fumigata. Taxonomy (NCBI): domain Eukaryota; kingdom Metazoa; phylum Chordata; class Ascidiacea; order Phlebobranchia; family Ascidiidae; genus Phallusia; species Phallusia fumigata. Next base: position 1,342 of record QXVZ01013359.1, on the reverse strand, counting down.
AAATAATCGTTTAACAAACCTTATCAGCTGCTAGGTGATACAATCTTAAGAATACCTGAGGGGCAAGATAGCCGTGTAACCTTCCAACCACAGTCATCTTGTGTTGAAATAGACAAACGACAGCTAATGAAGGACACTCTGGGTATCGCAAAATTTTTGAAACTATAGAAACAAAGAATTACTGTGTAGGTAAGTTTGTTTGTTTAATAATTACAGTTAAAATCTCTAAAAACCCTAATGTTTTAAAACAATAATGTTGGTTTGTTTTCTACAGAAATGTGTCTTCATGTTGGTACTAGGGATAGACAATTCAGAATAGTAAAGCATTCTGGAAATATCCAAATCTGGTTAGATTAAATCCAGAATAACGAATCCTATTCTGTTTTTGTTTTTGTTTTTACCTTCTGCAATGTACAACAAACAACAACAAAACACAATCCAAGAACGAAGATATTGCAGGGCAATATGTTTAGTTTTCTACAAGTTCGCTTGTCATACGAGTCTTCAATTTGGTGGTAATTACACTAAAAAAGTGTAGTCCCAATTTATTTTGTCGTGGGCCGTCAGAAACTAATATTTTTTTCTGCGGGCATGTGTACTAATTATACAACCGTTGCTTGTGATTAATGCAATGTTTATGAAATAAAACTAGAGAGGTGGTGTTTTCCAACATACACTACCACCTCACAATGATGTTCTACACATATATCATTTCTTTTATTTCATTGGATATACTCTATACCTGCACTAAATTGGGTCCCTCAATCTCTTGGCATTTTATAACATGTTTGTTTCTGCTAGCATAAACATATGGGGGCCCACACACATGCAATTTCTGAATAGAAGTGATGTTTTTAGGACGAGATCAGTTTAAGAATCAGTTTTTTACAAATTTAAACAAAAAGTAAAGATTTCACTTTATAATCTTAATCATTTCTTACATCATGTCAATTTCAAGGGGGGGGGGGAAAGCATGAATGGAACCCCACAGTACCATTAACCAATAGTTTGACCAGCAGTGACCTTTGAACGAGCCACAGCAAACCACACAAACGACCCTTTCCAACGCGGTTTCAGCAATGCGCTATAAATCTAATAACATTGCGCTTTTTGACCAACCAAATATAGGCTTACATGATGCTGTACAAGAGAGTGCAACTGTAATTGAGAGCAAAGTTATTGTAACATATTATCTTTTGCAGCGTTATTTAGCAAACACATCTCGGTTAACCTTACGCAATCAAGTAAAGCAGTGGTATAGTATTAACAGCTGGGATTCGTCTGTCATAAAAATGATAAGCTCTTTATATTGTTGGGAGGTGTTGCGTGTACGATACATACA
>QXVZ01013356.1:1834-26538 GCA_008931825.1 Phallusia fumigata | reverse complement strand
GGCAGATATAGCTTGAAATCTGAAGCAAGAGCAGCAGCAATTTGTTCTGTCAGTGAGATAAGTGTGCTCTGCATTCCACTCCCCATGTTCCAGTATTCCTTAAACAAACAAAATGTATAAAGTGATAAATGAGAAACTGTTGTGTTTAAATTAAACATCCTAAGAAACATTCCAGCAGTTTAGGAAAAAGATAACTTAAGAAACAATAAAAATCTAGAAAGTTGACGTCATATTACGTATACACTATAACAAATTACATGTACACTATGCACATACACCATTTTATATTATTACAATAGAAGATGACCCATAGCAACTGAATTAAATTCAAAAGTATGCTTAACTATTTTTCTTCTATTTGGAGCCAGCCTTGTCCAGTATTCTAAAAAAACACAACATACCTTAATGACTGCAAATATGCTGTCCATGAACCCTCGGACATGTTGCCTCACTGTTGATATGATAAGACCCAGGTTTTTGAACAAAAACTAAAATCAAAACCTTGGTTAATACACAAAACAATGAAGTTTACTGAAGTGAACCAACCTCACGGATACTGGGGTCACAATTCTGGATTGTGGCCAAATAAGTGGGTATAATCTCGGATAAATANACCTTGGTTAATACACAAAACAATGAAGTTTACTGAAGTGAACCAACCTCACGGATACTGGGGTCACAATTCTGGATTGTGGCCAAATAAGTGGGTATAATCTCGGATAAATATGGGACACATCGCACTCCCAGAGATTGGAACATGTAATCGACAGCCTAAACAACAAACAAACAAAAGATCTATTGAAATTATTGACCATTAAGGGCAAATACACACAGAGCTGAGTTAATGCAAAAGACTACCTGAATAACATCTTTGTGGTGAGAAGACAGTAGAGGATCTCTCAGTACTCTCATCAATGTTGAAATTGCAACCGCAGGGTAAAACTCTTCTGAAGCAGTTCCAATTGAAATCAGCATGTCACTCACATTAAACTCTGCAAATAAACACAAAGGATAAATAATACTGAAAGGGTGGCCTTGACCATGTTGCTATTCCACATACACCAAGCAAAAATTAAAAATGACTTGTATCCACCACATTATTTTATGTCTCCAACAGTTACAAGTAAGTTGAAGTTTACGCATTTATGTAGATACATGTCAAAATTGCAGCAGTTTAAACAACAAAAAACCAGCAAAAATACCACTGTTAGGATCCTTTTTCACTCTTCGCTCATTTGCTCCAATTGAACCATCCTCTACACTTCCTTGATTGATTTTGTGTTTGTATGGATCAAGAGTTCCGATTAATCCCAAAACTTTCATGACCTGTAAAGCAAGTAACAATGGAGATTTTGAGTCAAAATCTACATAACATCACACTATCTGACCTCTTTCCGAAACATTAGGCTTGGTTCACTCTTCAAGAAAGCCAAAAGTATGTTAAGCAGCTGGGGATATTTGTAGTAAGGCTTCACAACATAACCAGTGCTTTCCACAACCTTTCCCAGTGTAATCAAGGCAACCTGAAAATTGAAAGTATTGCATTAAAAGTAACACATTTATATACTTGTCTCAAACAGAAACTGCCTGACCTCTCGTTTGGCAAAGCATGTCATGGCTTGAAGCATAGATAAAATAATTGGAGTCAGCTGATCAATGACACCCAACACTTCTGAGCCACCGACTTCCGAAAGATCACCTATCGCCTTCATGATACCAACCGACACAGAGGCAGTTTGTTCGTCATCTTGCAGTTTGGAGATAAGGGTCTAAGTGTTAAACAATATTAAAACTGTTATTTGTTCCATTGTTGAACCAAAATCGATTGGGCAACAACATACAGAAATCCGCTAATTTGAACCAAGGTAGATGATATTTTCATTTAGATCAGGGATCAGCAACCTCTGTCCTGTGGGTCGTGAATTTGTCTCTAACTTGGGAGAGGTTGCTGACCCCTGATTTACAACTTACAATTGACTGCAGGTACCTTTATTGTAGGAACAACATAAGCTTTCATCACGCTTGGTGCATTACGAGCAAGATGACCAATCAGCCTCGCAGCTTGCAGTTTGTTGCGACCAATTCCACTGTGCTCGAGTTCTGCCACAAGCTTTAAACACAAAACATTTACAATAGGAATTGGTGTTCATTTGGGCAATGTATAAACCTGAATAAGCGTTTTTCTCAGCAATGGCATGACATAGGCAGGATTGAGTTCAGAAAGTCTTCCAATGGTTTGAATCGCTTTTTCTTGAACTTCATATGCCTCGTCATGAAGAGCCACAAAAAGTATGTTTAAATTTTCTGACTAAGAAAGAGTACATTTTTTTGGTAAAGCCAGTATTCAATACAGAACTTTAAGTTATTATATCTACCAGTATGGAATAACTGTCAAATCTTTCATCCAGCATAGTCAATACTTGCAATCGGACATGTTTTTCTAAAAACACAAAAGATGTTAAAATAGTCTTAAAGTTAAGGGCACCTAGCCTTGATAAACAAATTACATACCTGTATCACATAATGCCAGGCTTAAAACACTGCCAATAATTTTTGCAAGCTTGGGTGAGAGGACTGGATACACCTTGTCAAAAAAAAGGTTTTAATTAATATTAATTACTCAATTACTTGTGTAAAACCAAGCCATGAAAAATGAAATTGCATGTTACTTGTAACCCTCATGATTTGTAAATGATAACTAACATTCTTTTTTGGTTACTTACGGTAGTGTGGTTAGCAGAAGTGCAAGGGGCTGGAATAGAAGGCCGCATCAGTGACACAACTGTTGCAATAGCATTTAATCTCACTTCCTTGTTTTCATGGCACAGATATTTGGGTGATGAGCATTCCATGCAGAACTCCATAAATGGCGATGGAGGCGTTTTTAATTTTCGAGGTTGGTTTACATAAAACTTGAACGTTGCCAGAGTTTGTAATGCCAGAATGATTGTTGGTACATCAATGGCATCAGTATTGCTAGAAACTGCCAAAATAAAATTATTTTGTTTAAACCTGATTTTTTTCGAAAAATAGTTTATTCACCATTCTGATCTCCTGATGAAAGGTTCTTTGGAAGAAACACAGATGAAAGAGTTTTGACAACACCCTCACGAATTGTTTGCCTCAAAGACGGAGTTTTCACATTCAGTTCATGTAGAGCTTGCATAAGCGAAGCACTATAAAACACCCGTCGAATATTACACAAGTTTTATGCGATAGTATGGTATAAAAAAAACTAGATTCCATGAACTGTGGACTTACTTCAATCCAACATTGAACATTGACTGCAGCAGTTCATCATGTATAAAACTTATTGTGTCTGTTGAACCAGATCTCGCCAACATTGCAACACATCCGAACACTGCCGGTTCCACTGTGAAGTTTCTCTGCCGCCTGAGCAATTTTTGATATTTTAACAAAATCATGTCTTTTTGATACAGCAACAACAACTATATATATTCAGCAACCTCACATTCAAACCTTACTTTGCAGTGGGGTCTTTGGGTGGCAAGTGGTGTTTGACAAATTCAAATATTTTTCCAATATACTGATTTATAGCAGTCCCTGTTGCAACTGCCATTAGGCCAATGGCATGAAAAGATGCAGACCGGTCTCTTTCCTAAATGTAGAATAAATAGATGCTAATTTACAGAATGCAATAGGATGTGAACTATTTACCTTTTTAAGGCATGAAAAGAGAAATGTCATTGAATCGTTTAAATAAGAAACAGAAAACTTTTCAGTGTCGAATGCAGCAAGTCTTGGCAGTAAGGACATGATTGAATGTTGAATAAGGACATTTCTCGATGTACGATGCAACAGCACAAACTTACAAACCTGTAAGTGGAGAATATTACAAAAAAATCTCTAAACACAAACTACACCAACTCCTTACATCATCAAAATTTTCGGCGATTAGATCACAACAGCTTAAACTTTTACTTGGTGCATGGCCCTGATTGTAATCATTTCCACTCAGAATTGGTGGCAGAAGTGCTGCAAGATACATTGCCAAAAATTTAACATTTGTTTAAACTAAAAAAGTATGACAAAATGGATAAGTTGTTTCTTATTTTTTAATTATATGGCTGGACAAATATATTTTATCCTTGTTAAAAAAGCAATAGGGACTTGGAAGGGTGGGTTTCACAATATTACAATTCCACATACACTAAGAATGACATATATTTCCTACATTATTTTACATTGGGCTTCATAGTTACCTAAACCTTTGATGGCATGATTGTTTCAGCAGGTTAAAACACATGGGTACTCACACAAGGCTATGTATTTGTCTACGTGCATAAAAGAGGTAGAAGATAGTATATAACAAAATGCAAATTTTAACTATTTCTAAGACTTTTTTTTAACTTGGCCCATTTAGTGGGGCAGGTGGGTTAACTGCTGGGGCTATCGGGTCAAATAAAAAAATCGGCACAACACAATGGCATTTAGGATAAACTATAAAATTTTATTCAATTCTGACATTGTTTAATAATTGACCATATCTTCCAACTGTAAAAGTTTCATCCAAATCCACTGAATATACAACACAAACGGAGTGAAAAAAAAATGTGTTTCCCTTCCTGGACAGGGACCAATAATTACGTTGAGTTTTGGAGGATGGCGCATAAAGGCTGGGATACAGTCTTGAGACCTTTCCATTTTTGGAAACTTTCGGCTAAAAAACAAACCAAAATAAAAGCGATTTCATTTCTTTTTAAAAACTGTTGTGTGAGTATTATGACTTACCTTTTCGAATGATGATACACTTTGTTTGAATTGATGTGGTGGTGTTAAATCGCCAAGCACAAAATCATCTGTAAACCAAAAAGTTTTCTTTCTAAATTTGGTCTAATCTAAAAACCATAAAAACTTGCAAAAAAATTTAGATACCCTAGAAAAATGCTTTCCAGTTCAAATTTGCATATTTGCATATGATAGGTAAAATTTACAAAATAATTTATGATCTGGCTGTATTTGATACTTTGTGAAACAGTTGCTGTAAAAGGTGGTTAAAAAATCAGGTTTTTCCTATTTTTATGAACCAAGTACAGCAACCAATGGCCAAAACACACTACAATGTACAATGTGTCTTCCATCAGTGTTGAAAACTAACCTATGGTAGCGACTGGATAATATATTTAAATGTTTGACTTGCAACAGACCTGCATAACTACAGATTTGAAGAAGTTCCAGCAAAATCAGTAATGATGAATGAATTCGTTCATCCCTGGATTTTTCATGCACAGCGGACTCACTTAATGAAATAGCTTCATTGTAACATTTCTAAAAAAGACTTTCGTTAACGAAAACCTGTTTCAAAAATATATTCAGTTTGAAATTTTATTTACCCAACCACTGACAAACAGAACATTACCTTGTACCAAACTGGCTTGTGTTTTGTATCTTTCACTTCACGCTGCACGACCAAAAACAATGCTGCTCTTAATGCCTCTATCGCACATTCTCGGATGGTTTGCTAAAACAACACACTGATTTGCATTACAACGAAAGGTGAATGACATTTTCGGAAAATTATTGGTAAAAAAACTTTAGTGTGTTAGTTCACAATTTATGTCAAAATGCCATTGACATAATCCATCACTGCTTTATGTTTCTGCATTTAGTACGCTAATCAGTAAAATATGCACTCTGTAGCTCAAGGGTGCAGTTGGACTGCACTATAGGATAAACAAAAACAAACAGCTTAACTTGGTTCAACAAATGTATTGGAATATAAATTTATTGGTCACAATGCATGCCATGGATAATTTACAAGTACACAGTTATATTTTGGATGTTCCCAAAAAATCAAACATTTTCAGATACCGATCTACCTGTGGGATAATCAATTTTACTTACCTTCGTGTCATGTACAGCATAAAAAATGTTGTCAAAGAATGTCTGAATTTGTTGGTAAAAGATTGTAGGGGCACTAAATGCCATTTCCCGCAAGATTAGCACCTAAAGCATTTAAACACACATGAAGGTCCCAGTTTCAAGCAAGCATATTTTACACATTTTCATACAGCAGCATGTCTTTTTCCTTCAGTTTTTTCAGTGCCCAACCATTCAATAGAACGGCGAACTTGAAAATCAATATATTCAGTTCTATATGTTCCACTGCAAGCTGCCATTCTTCCCATTGCTTGGGCAGCAATTTCCATTACTCCTAAAACAAAGAAATATTTCAGTTACCACTGCTACCATATCTTTTCTAAAAGCAATTTTTTACTAAAAGGGTGTTTTTTATGTATTGCATTTTCACACTATAACTATAAGTCATTGAATGCTACACCCTGCATGAACCACTTGGCGTAAGGGACCCATAAATACATATTCTTCATAACATTGTGTCACTACTTTGCTTGGTATTTTGTAGCATATTTTTAGTTTTAACTATATTGCCATTATTTCACATTGGGTCCAACAGTTAAATCATGATTGTTTCCACAAGCAGAAATATATGGGCCCCCACATAGAGTCATAGATCCATGCACTACAATGAAATATTACACAAACTGTCATTGGTAAATCATTTGACCCATAGGTCAAAGGGTAAAACACACCAATCAATGCACAACAACACATTTCATAAACTTTAAATCAAAATTTATTTAAATGTGAACATTGTTTAATAATTTGATGTATTTTAGGGGCCCAGTGGGTCCTTGAGATAGAGGGTAAAATACATCATTTAATGTCTCACGATGACATGTTATACAAACTGTCCAAATTACACATACTTCTGACAATAATTTTGCAGTTTGGCACATTTTGAGGTGCTGATGGGCAACTATTGAAGCCCTAGCAACAAACAAAACAATCAATATACCACAAAGGCTCAACCTAAAATTCATTTATCCTATTCAGAAATTGTTCAATAGTTTTACCAATTAGAGGAAGTTACAATGCAGCAACAAGGGCTTTTAGGTCATGAGCCAGGGACAACCCCAATATGAACCCCTGATATGCTTGATTTTCTCTTAAGTAACCTAATCAACAGTTCCTAGGTTATTTACATTAAAATAGCAGTTTTAATATTTTTTTGGTGGGCCTAAGGATTAACCATTAGGTGAGCTGGGGTAAAATGTTGTCAGTGCACAATGCAGAAAAAAGTGTAATATAGAGGGGAAACAATAGAGGGAAACAATGCAGAAAGTGTAATATAGAGGTGAAAATTAGCTGTGTTTTTTACAAATTGATGAACCCCTCCTTTACAAAAGGCAGGAACACATTGACCTTGGACAAAAACAATTATTTGTGTAGGACACTTAAAAACATATTTGTTTCAAAACATGATCTACCGGTAGTACAATTTGTGAAAAAGCAAAGAGCTATGCTTAACTCACCCACATCAGAAGAAGGAAACAGGTTTCGGAGTAAATTGTAGAAACGTAGCAACTGAACTTGGCTAGCCTCATCTACTTCCACTTGACTAACTATAAACATCATGTTTGAAGCCAAACGTTCTCTCTTTATATATTTTAACTTAACCAGTTTTAAAGTTAACAAAACAACTTAATAAAGAATATTTTTAGCACCGGAAGGTATTTGAAAAATACAAACACAATGCAAAAACTTTTATGTGTATTTGTGGTTGGCAAGTTTCAACTTTTTTTTGGTATGCACATAATTGCTTTGTTTATACAATTACATTCACATCAGTAAAGAAAAACCTTTTTGTCATACCAATTCCTAAAATTCCTCCTTTCTTTTCATTATTATCTGAGCTGGAAACCATCTCATAAATACATGTGTTTAGGTCATTCATAAATTGTGTTGATTGGTCAGAAGACAACTCTTGCACTTCTAAAACACATATTTGATTCAGGCTAGAAAAAGCGATGGTTAGAAAAAACTAGAAGGGTGTGCTTTCACTGCATGGTCATTCCACATACACCACAACCCATTTTAAATAGTTGAATATTCACTACATTTTTGAAGATAAACATCAACATGTGTGGGGTTCATTGATAGGGATGGGCAATTCAGAATAGTATACTATTCTATCGCTGCGGACGCATTAGGTCTGGGGCCTCACTTTGGACCTCCAAAAGAGCTTAATAAGGCCCTGCTCACGTGCGAATGACATGCTATGATAAAGCTTGCAGAACGATATGAACCGAATACTACTGTTCAGTTTATATTGGCAAGTTCCCATCCAGTTTTATCCATTGTTTAATTGACCAATTTTAGTAGGCTAGCAAGGTGACTGTTGGGAAACTGTAGCTTACTTAAGGACATGATTTATGGGCTTTTCAAGCAATTTACCTCTTGATTTTCAAATGATTTGTTTCATAGTTTTAGTAATCCATTAATCTTTGCCACATGTTTATGACATGTGCTCTAAAAAGTAATAGGTATCAAATTAATCTTTTTGGAAAATATTAAGTACTGGTATCAGATTTATAAAATGGCCAACCCTAACTTTACCTGTGTTTATATAATGTTGCAAAGCAATCGCTGTTGAAAGTCTGCTTTCTTCATTGCGACTTTTAAGCCCTTGAACAAAATGTTGTACAGTGGAATCCATGATGTTCACAAGTTGGAAACTCACACAAGGATGATATCACAATTTAAGGAAAACAGTTAAGATTACTGCCATGAAGTTGCTTTTTATAACTTAATCTTAAATAAAAACACATACATTTAATTTTTATTTTGCAAGACTTACAGAGCCCTTGCAAAACTACAGAGGCACCCAACAACAACGACTATTTTGCTTGGTAAAAGTACTTTGCAACCAACACTAAATTTCTGTACAACTCTACAAGTGCAACTTTGGCGGGAATTAAACTGATTGTTATCACACAGGGTTTAATGTGGTGTGGACATAAAAGCCAGATCTGCACGGTGAGCAATCAACCGCTGCTAAGACCAGAATTTGTTGATGTTGTATGTTGTGCGAAAACATAACTAACCAAAATTGTTTTGGTACTTTTACCAAGTTCAATTTTTCCAAGCTCAACCGCAAGCAAAATGTTGATTTTGCAGAAATGACAGTGACAGTATGACCAGACCAGAGGTAAGACAAGACCGTGTATTAATAATTAAGTTGTCTATGATGATAAAGTTTACTTTTCACGCTTCGTTGCACAATTCTTGTGTACAGTACAAGAATGCTCGAGCTGCAAGACTGTCGATTTGACGTGAGACTGTCAAGTTTATGTCCAAAGGAGCACAGGAGGGATTTTGTTCGCGAAAGTTTTTGCGGTCATGTTATTTAGTCCAAATTAGTGCTGTTTTTCGCAGATCAGTAGATTTTAGACTCAGTAAGACTTTTGAACTGCTCGCTCTAATGATAAGGCAGTAAAAGTGTGTTTGGTGAATACAGGGTTTCATAACCCTCCTGTACTTCCATAATGTTATAGTTGTTATACGTGCTATTAATGAGAACGGTGTCACAAGTGTGGAAGTTGTCTCTTTTAGGAGGGCACAAACCATGAAAGGTTAAGAACCACTGGTTGTTAAGAACCACTGGTCCTGGGCCAGTCTGCAGAAATATGGCAGTTCCCGACGAGATCTCGGGCATGCAGGAATGAAATGTCCCACGTGCGCGACCCCCAAATCCGCATGCAAGACCAACAAACCCGCGTGCAAAACAAGTGACAAAGATGAATAGGCAGGGCAATAAAATGTGTCTTTGGTACAAATGTGTTTGTAAAGTAACAACAAAACAAGCAAAATCCCTGCCAATCTAGACCCCCTTTACAATGGTATCCGTTTATATATCGAAAAATATCCTGAATCAGTGTGAAAACACCTGACTCGCCGTGTATATGAAAAGCTCTGCGCTAATAGTATTTTTGCGTTAATTCAGCTGTTATTCAAAGATTGTTTGACCTTTGTGTGCAAAGAAAAAAATGCGCATGCAATCAAAAAAATTGGAGTGCAAAAAAAATTGAAAAACAACTCGCGCGTGCAGCTGCCACACTCTGCANGTGTATTAATAATTAAGTTGTCTATGATGATAGTTTACTTTTCACGCTTCGTTGCACAATTCTTGTGTACAAGAATGCTCGAGGTGCAAGACTGTCGATTTTACGTGAGACTGTCAAGTTTATGTCCAAAGGAGTACAGGAGGGATTTTGTTCGCGAAAGTTTTTGCGGTCAGGTTATTTAGTCAAAATTAGTGCTGTTTTGCGCAGATCAGTAGATTTTAGACTCAGTAAGACTTTTTAACTGCTCGCTCTAATGATAAGGCTGTAAAAGTGTGTTTGGTGAATACAGGGTTTCGTAACCCTCCTGTACTTCAATAATGTTATAGTTGTTTTACGTGCTATTAATGAAAACGGTGTCACAAGTGTGGAAGTTGTCTCTTTTAGGAGGGCACAAACCATGAAAGGTTAAGAACCACTGGTCGTTAAAAACCACTGGTCCTGGGCCAGTCCCGCGTGCAAAACAAGTGACAAAGATGGCTAGGCAGGGCAATAAAATGTGTCTTTGGTACAAATGTGTTTGCAAAGTAGCAACAAAACAAGCAAAATCCCTGAAAATCTAGACCCCTTTACAATGGTATCCGTTTATATGTCGAAAAATATCCTGAATCACTGTGAAAACACCTGACTCGCCGTGAATATAAAAAGCTCCGCGCTATGGTATTTTTGCGTTAATTCAGCTGTTGTTCAAAGATTGTTTCATGTTTTGACCTTCGCGTGCAAAGAAAAAATCCGCGTGCAATCAAAAAAATTGAGTGCAAAAAAATAATTTAAAAACAACTCGCGCGTGCAGCTGCCATACTTTGCAGACTCGGTCCTGGGGGTTAAACTAATAAGAAGGGCCTCCAAACTGTGTCAGGTCCACAGGATATATGCTCATGAGTCTCAATTGTCAAGGGACAATCAACTCATGTTCATATTGAATGTGATTCAATGCCAATTATGTCAAAGTGAAATGAAGTAATACCAAAAGAGGGTAATACATGTAATTAATAGGGATGTGGGTCAATTAACCACACCAGATTATGGTTAACGGCTCAACAAAAACCGGAACATTTTGGCTGACCGGGCGGGACTCCTGGACAAGGCGTTTAAAGCAGGATAGTCCTTGCTAAAGTAGGCGCATGGTAAGCCCATTGATAGCAGGTAATATTGTACACTTCCTCGAAGCTTCTCAGATTGCCAAGACAAAATCCTGAAATTCTGACACAGGTGTTTTGCACTTTAGATTGTTTGCTTTCTCATTCAAAAAGAAACTGATAAAAGACAACAAAAGACTGCATTGTGCTTTGTAAAGCAATTTTTGGCTACTTCTAGGCCACAGGTATTGTGACCTAATATGTTATCAATACTGATGTACCACAGCTTCGGTCGAATTTATTCTACAGAATCAGCAATTTTCATGAAAATCGGTTTCAGCCAATAATTTGTTTTGGTTCTGCTGTAACTAAACTTTTATGCACACAAAAAATTCTGTTCAGGAATACTAACAATAGTGTCCCAGCCTTATTGATAATTGCCATTATCCTAAACGATGTTTGTCTTTAACTCCCAAAACATGCGCCCCAACCCCCCATGTTTTTAACTGTTTAGGTAAACTTTTACTTTGTAATGGTAACCATAGACCTATATTAGTTGGGGCTAGTAGCCTAAGCCATTAGTAAAAGATTAAAAGTCCTTAAGCTTGTATAAATAGGCAATATCACTTATTTATGCTTCTGTGTTTACCTCTGTAGGTTTGTGCTAAATTGTTTTTCCTGTAATTGGAATGTGACCTGGTAGATTTTCACTCAAGAAAATATGGCTTTGGAACATAGATGTCCAGTGGTGTTGTTATGCTGTGGGGCATTCAGTCNTGCTTAAGTCTTGTGCAACACAGTAAAGAATGATGTAATCTACATGTGGGACAACGAACTTATGAGTTGAATAATGTGGACAAGGCTATGATGTTAAAATCATGGTTTTAACATCATTTATGAGTTGGCAAATGTATTATTTTCTTTTGTTTGAAATTTTCATTTTAAATCTGATCATGCCCTATGAACACCTATACCAATTAGCGATTATTTACATGTGAGAGCATATGCATTGATGCATGCAGAAACAAATTATAGCATGAAATGTCAAAGAAACTAGTTATCCAATGTAACGCAGATATTGAATATGTCCATTGTAAACATAGAAAATGATTTTAAAATGTTAAAAAATGTAAAAAATATCTTTTAAGCAGATTGTTGTGTATGTGCACTGGCAATATCGAAACGCCATGCAACTGTTACTTTTTACATGTTGTTAAGTTTACCTTTCTATGATAAAATTTCTGTTGTAAAGACATCTATTTGCCCTATGACGTAATGTTTAATTAGCCAAGACTCACCTTTTTTGGCTGCATGTGGGATCTGATCAATGCCTGACCACATCAATTATTGATGCTCTTTTATGCTTGTTATGTTGCTCTGCTCCCATAACATTTGGAAAACAAATCTCACACCACCCTTTTGTCACACTTTACTCAAACCAATCCAGGTGTGTTTCTGCCATGTTTGTTGTCATTTGAAAATCCTTTTTTTAGTGTGGATACTTGGGAATCTTCACAAAGTGGATGGGTAAAGATTATTAAAGTTCTTCACCAAGTTTCCAATAGGATTAAGGTAATGGAACTCGTACTATAAAATGGCAGCTCCAAAGGAAGTGTGTGGTATGAGATGTAAACATTGATCAGGGCAGTATTGCCAGAAACACACAAAAAATTTAAATTGCCTACATTCTTCTTATGTGTTTAAGAATTTAAAGTATTGGGTGATTAGATTGAATATGTGTAGTTAACACACATTGATGACAAAGCCTGCATGAATGCAGTGTTGGAATTTTTCCTTGTAGATTGAATTATTTTGCTATGATGTTTTGAATTGCAGTCTGAATACGGTGTTGAGGATTCAAAAGTCAGTCACATTAGCTTCAAGCACTCCAAGTATGCACACAGTGCAGTTACTCTCCAACCCAATGGTTCACTAAAACACCAAGTTCTCAGTAATGGAGTTGCATCTGCAAAGTCTTCTATTATACCATGCTCCATGATCAACTCTGTCAAACAAGATGATGGTTTGGAATTAAATGAAGCTTCTGAAGCAGAGGATGGTATTGTTTGTGAATGTGGTTTATCTGTTAATCTTGAAATGTTTTATTTTGGTTTTTAACATAATGATCAAGACAAAGACCTTTGTTGAGTTATGGTGCTTGTGTAAGAGTTGAGTTTTTAAATAAGTACATTTTTGTTTCCTTGAATTGAGTTTACTAAATGCTTTTGCAGGTATTGTCTTTAATCGATTGAGCAACAATTTCCACAAAATGTGTTGTGCCCCTCCTGCAGTTGCATTTAATTTGCAGGTGAAAGTAGTTTTAGATTTCAATAGTTTTGAAGAAAACATTTTTGTGATGGGGTTATTCTGTGTGTTGGGTCTAAGCAACTTCCTAATGTAAAATATTTTGTCTAAATGTGCAATATTGTTTTTTGACCAGGACAACCTGATTTATGGAGCAGCATATGATCTTCGTCGTACCAAAGTTATGTTATTATGTGGTGGGGATTTTTTGGAATCATTTGGACTACCTGNCTGCATGTGGGATCTGATCAATGCCTGACCACATCAATTATTGATGCTCTTTTATGCTTGTTATGTTGCTCTGCTCCCATAACATTTGGAAAACAAATCTCACACCACCCTTTTGTCACACTTTACTCAAACCAATCCAGGTGTGTTTCTGCCATGTTTGTTGTCATTTGAAAATCCTTTTTTTAGTGTTGATACTTGGGAATCTTCACAAAGTGGATGGGTAAAGATTATTAAAGTTCTTCACCAAGTTTCCAATAGGATTAAGGTAATGGAACTCATACTATAAAATGGCGACTCCAAAGGAAGTGTGTGATATGAGATGTAAACATTGATCAGGGCAGTATTGCCAGAAACACACAAAAAATTTAAATTGCCTACATACCACTTATGTGTTTAAGAATTTAAAGTATTGGGTGATTAGATTAAATATGTATAGTTAACACACATTGATGACAAAGCCTGCATGAATGCAGTGTTGGAATTTTTCCTTGTAGATTAAATTATTTTGCTATGATGTTTTGAATTGCAGTCTGAATACGGTGTTGAGGATTCAAAAGTCAGTCACATTAACTTGAAGCACTCCAAGTATGCTCACAGTGCAGTTACTCTCCAACCCAATGGTTCACTGAAACATCAAGTTCTCAGTAATGGAGTTGCATCTGCAAAATCTTCTATTATACCATGCTCTATGATTAACTCTGTCAAACAAGATGATGGTTTGGAATTAAATGAAGCTTCTGAAGCAGAGGATGGTATTATTTGTGAATGTGGTTTATTTGTTAACATTAAAATGTTTTATTTTTGTTTTAAATATAATGATCACGACAAAGACCTTTGTTGAGTTATGGTGCTTGTGTAAGAGTTGAGTTTTTAAAAAAGTACATTTTTGTTTCCTTGAATTGAGTTTACAAAATGCTTTTGCAGGTATTGTCTTTAATCGATTGAGCAACAATTTCCACAAAATGTGTTGTGCCCCTCCTGCAGTTGCATTTAATTTACAGGTAAAAGAAGTTTTATTTCAATAGTTTTTAAGAAAACATTTTTATGATGGGGTTATTCTAAGTGTTGGGTCTAAGCAACTTCTTAACACAAAATATTTTATTTAAATGTGCAATATTGTTTTTTGACCAGGACAACCTGATTTATGGAGCTGCATACGATCTTCGTCGTACCAAAGTTATGTTATTATGTGGTGGGGATTTTTTGGAATCATTTGGACTACCTGGTTTATGGACTGATGAGGAGGTGTGTGTTCTACTACACCATAACTTATGCCCCATTATAAATGTGTAGGGTTGTGGTTTTTGCTCAAGGTATTCTTACATACAGCATTACACCAAGCTCTGGTAACTTATATGCTGTACCTGAGTAAAGGTAAAGAAATATGCATAATTACTGGTGATGCTACAAGACAGGTCACTTATTTACAGTTATAAAATATGCAAAAAATATTACTAACATTCAAACATGTTTTTGTTATTTTCTAGATCAGTGAAATAGTGTCAGAATATGGCATTGTGTGCATACCACGCATTGTTCTTTCTGAAAATGGTAACAAAGGTCAATACATGCGGAATGCACTGGACAGACTACAGAAGATCTTTTGTCATGTTCAAGGCACTGTAATCATTGTTAATGATGCAAGACGTGCTGCCATAGCACATATCAGTTCGACTAAATGCAGGTTAGCTAAAAAGCATGTATGATTTCACTTTGTAATTAATTTCAGAGGATTATTCATAATGAATAAGCAACAGTAAGTTAGTATGCAAACGTTGACATGTCATTAAATTCTCTAACTTCTTTTCCTGAAATGATCACAGGTTAAATATGTGGTTAAGATTTTATACAGAGATTAGCTCAACTATCACGCCAAATCATGGTGCAGGGTTGAAAATTGGTCTTAGGCCATTATGTCTTATCTAGTTCTTCAAAACATTGAACTAAACATGCAGTGAGAGTATGGGTAACATATCCCAACCACCTTCCCAAAGTAAAGATCTGAGAAAAATATATTTTGAACTTTAGGCAGTGAAAATGTTCATTGATTTCTTTGCACAAAAGTTCTTGTTTAAGAACAAATTATTAAAACAGCATGAAAATTACTACAAGAACATAGTCTGTAGATTCTTAACAATTTAACATCTTTCCTTGTCTAATAAACATAATTGGCATTTTTTCCAAGTTACTGTTAACTTCTCAAGCTTTGCTGCACACTTTATGATCATTTTGCTGTACTGAACTGAAACATTTGATTTAATATATTCTTGTTTCAATCAGCTGCACGTTTGCGCACATTGGGCGAAAAAAGTTCACATTCCCATCTCGAGGATGGCAATATTCTTAAATTTTGTTAAATCTACATTAAAATATTTGACTTTTTTATTTATTTAAACTTTCATTTGTTTGTTTATATTCCTGCTTCTACCTATTACCCGTTTGCCCAAAGATGTATGTAATTTAATTCATGTATACTGGACTTCTCTCCCAATCTGTGGTAGGAGAATGATTAGGGATAACTGATCTATGTCATGTTAAAGTTTTTGGAGTGTGACTTTTTTACATTTTCCTGTAGAAATGCGGTCAAAGAGAAAAAACTTGAAGAAGTGGAAAGTATGCTAGATCCCGCTGTTTTAAATTACATCATTAAACGAGGCCTGTACATTTCTAAGGGAGATGGAAGGAGATGATCTTCTTTAGTTTCAATATTGCATGTGTATATTTTGGTGTTCACTATAACCATTGTTGAACTATTCATTTGTGGATTTTATTACTTTTTGCAATATTTTTTGTTCTACATTTCAGATCAAACTGAGAAAACTGCCCAATGAATACATCATATCTATCCATTTTTATGTCCACTGTGTTTTTGTTTGTTTGATGATTTTTGTTGCAACTAGAGTTTTTACGTTTTTATTGCTTTGAGGTGAAAAGGTACCTATCGTCATATACTTTGCACAAACGAACTGCTTTCTTGTAAAGTTTTTTTAAATTCCATTCTGGTGTATTTTTTGTGTTTGTTTACCTTCGTGTTTTTTGTCAAAGATTTACACATATTTAATGTTGTTAGTAAAATAAATATTGTTAAGTATATCCGGACGTTTGATTACGGAGCGATATACAAAATAAAGACGTTATTGTGCCGCCTTTGGGAGCTGGGAGGGATTTTAATATTTCGACATCGGCAAAACTGACTGCCTTAAACAAACAGTCCCCGCAAGGTAAGTTTTAGCAAGTAGTCTTACAACATTTGTAGGTGAATAATACTCAACCATTGATAAGTTGTATTTGTTTTTTGGTGACTGTGTTATACTAGCTCATTGAAGTCAGTTGTAATAACGAATTTACCCACGTTTTGTCCAATATTGCGAAACTTAACATAAAAAACCTTTATGATTCCAACTTTCTGAATTGGTTTGGTGTATGTGTCATAGACGGTTTTTGTTGCGTCATACACGTGTATGAAATAAGTAATTAATTAGGCACTGCGAGTTGAGGGTTTTCATGATGTTTTCGGCCCGCACGGCCGTCGCCATGGCGCAAGGGTACCTCCCAAATAAAAGGATGATATATGAGGTACGTTGTTGTGTAAAAAATATGTTTTTTTTTCAGTTATGCGAATAATTCAACCTTTTTAATTAGGATTTTATTGAACCGCCAAACCCAACCATTGTTTCTGAAATGTTTTCATTGTAAACGCGATTGAAACGGGATAGTAGTTTTGGCGTCTTACATTGGATACAAAACTATGAGTGATAGGCGTTGCCTCGCGTTCACTGCAATTGTTCCTGAACAATTCCATCACTGTGGTTAGATAATAAACCCATTCAACAGCGCTTGTAGTGTTTCAAATCCGTGACGTGGGAGAGGAAAGTGGGTCTGCTTTTCCTCTGTTTAAAGTGTTTACTATGGCAGCTGCGGTAAGAAGCCATTGCCGCTTGTGAAGAACTTATTGTAAAAAAGGTAAAGCTACTCGAGTGGCTTTTGAACGAGTGGCATATTCAGCTTGATTCGCGTTGGGATTAACGTACTTAGACAAGTCAAAGAGTGAACATAGAGTTCAAAAAAACAAAAAATAACTTTCGGTATTTTTTTGGCAAAACTGCGATTGTCAGTTGAAATTTGACAGAACTTTGAAATTTCTTACTGTAACTTTATTGCTTAACCTAAAAGCGAATTATGAACGAGACGCGAGGTATTCTGATGAACTTGGAAAGTCGTTTCCAAACATTCTCTCAGCAGCAGCTAATATTTGTAACAGCTCTGGATCGATGCCGAAAAACGGCTTTTGAGCCAACAAGACAAATCTCAACAATAGCACAGGTAACTGGTGTTCGTCAGTCTTTGAAAGCCTTTTTGAAAAAGTCCGCAAGATATCCTAGAAAAACACTTAATAGAAATAAGGTGACATTGAAGCTATTTGGTACATATTAGTGGAAATTCTTTTGGCCCTTCGCGACTTTTTCATGCGTTTTGGTCATACTTTAAAAAAAGTTGTAGGTACCACGTTGTTTGAAAGCAAATACATCGAATTGCTAAATTTGCGTTTGCTATAGGCACACAAAGTCTGGCAAAAATTCCCCGGCCCTAGAGATTACTGAGGATTGATATGGCCCTGCATGTCAGTCATTTTGAATTGGAATGTCGTGTATAAAAAACAAACATATGTTTGTTTGTGCTGGTTTATTGCCGTAGTGGAAGTTTGATTCCATATCCATATCAAATAACAATCAGAACTATTGGCCAGCATATTTTCGATGAGAGTTGTTTAGTGTTACAAAGTATATACCTTCACGCCACTGTTACAAACATAACAGGTATACAACTACGCGGAACAAGTTTCGGACAACGCAACAGACAAACGCATCTTCAATATCTTTTTGGCGCTGGTTAGGGACCTTGCCGAATTTCGACGATCGCTTTCCCAGCTTTCCAAGAAACAAAGTGACGAGAAACTGAACAACACATTCTCAACATGGAAACGAATATTGGAAAGCCGTCAGGTGAATTAAAGTAGGGGATTTAAAATCACATAGTCCATTATCCGCTGATATTGTCAGGCTCGCAAACCGTTACCGATCTGTGAATTTTGGTGCGGGCCTGTGTTATGAACTGTAACTCAAGAAACTTTTCTGAGAAACAAAGGTTAAGCGATCTTTGGGGTACTGTATACGCTCTAGAGTGGCGCGGTCCATCTGCAGGCCTGCGAATTGTAAAAGCTGATTAACACCAGATGCGTTTACCGGTGGTTGCGGCTTGCTGTACGGTTTTTTTGATTTCGCGGCAAGCAGCGGGGCATTTACACCAGCCGCTTCTAAGGTCTATCTATCAGACACGGCCAAAGAGTTTTATGTTTGATAGATAGACCTTAGAAGCGGCTGGTGTAAGTGCCCCGCTGCTTGCCGCGAAATCAAAAAACCGTACAGCAAGCCGCAACCACCGGTAAACGCATCTGGTGTAAATCAGCCCATACTCTTACTTTTTCCGTTTTTCATATTATTGTAGTAAACGTCGAAAATGGTTACCTTTTGTTAGACATCTTAGCAAAGGTCTCTACCATAATTTTTTGTTCATTGACTAGTAGTGGTATGTTTTTGGGTTAGGTACAAAAAGGTCACCTAAAAAAAACCCCAATTAAACATTGGCCCGTGAAATACACTAATTTCTGATGTCCCGCGTCAATATAAAGTTGGAACGTCTCTAATGAATTAAAATTCTGTTGGGAATTGTAAATAACTCGTGACAAAATAAGATCATAACCATTTTTCATTTATTTTAGGACATATCACGTCTTCGGGCACGGTTTCCATATTGTCATGTTAATCACCTGAGCTGCGACGAAGCAAAAAATCATTTTGGTGGGATCGTTAGTGTTTTGCCGGTAGCAATGGAATGCGCAAGGGACGCTGTGGAAAGGATAGAAATCATACGTGCGTACAGAAAAATTGCTAACAAAGCGACGGAAGAAGGTAAAAGAAGTAATATAGTAACTGATATTATAATGGAGAGGTAAAACACCTATTTCTCTTTATTGGGGAATTCTAGCAGCGTTCGAAGGAAAATATCGAGTAGAGAGATAAAGCTATGCCTGTTTAAAAATTTCACAAAGGAAAGATTGCGCTTAAAAATGGAAAATATTTACGAAAATCGACATTTTTGTGGGTGTAAAGTAAATGGGACCCACGATACGACCTCTTTCGCCTCTATCCCGGCAAATTTCTATGGATATTAGTTTGTAACCACCGCTGTTTAATAGTTTGTTTTTTTAAGATATTCTTTTTGTTCGAGACAGGTTTCTCATCCGATGTGCCCTCTTCCTGTAGAGCTCGACAGGGATCTCAATCTGCAAGATTTCCAGATTCTTGCGTAAAAAACAACTTAGAAAGAAAAACCCCGGAGTGTTGCCTTGACCAAAGCACCTCCCCGGTTGTATCCTCCCCCCTTTCTTCCAACACCGTCTCTGAAGTGTCGTTGCAGTCCGCGAAATCAGCCACAGCATTGTCTAAGCCCAACGAAATCACTAAGCAAGAAAAAAGGCCGTCTTCAGCCTACCTAGAGCAAGCGTCCATGGCTCAAAAATTATGCAAAAATCAAGTGGATCGACCGAAGACTGGTGTTGCCACACAAACGCCGAATTATCTCGCAGCAACACTAAAGCCAGCCCTGAATTGGCCGCATAAAACGATTTCCGAATCAGAAATGCGGAAAATGCTGAAACAGAGAAAACATGGTCTAAATCGACCTGAATGGAAACCGTAGAAATCGATGTGTATTTTCACTGTTTAGTTTGTTTTGCGTTTCTTAACTCTTTTTCTGTTGGTTGTTGAAGATGCCCCAAAAATTATGTGCTTTTTTGGAAGACACAAACATGCGAATAAATGTTTTCACACCGATCCTTTTTAGTACAAAGTTAATTTGTAAATCAGGGTCGTATCTTACATGCACTTTTAAAATCGTACCTGTCTGCGTATTACCTCGACAAGAACTTAAACAAGCAACAAGCATGCCTAAACAAAAAGAAAAACGTGAGATTTAATTGCAAACGAGAATGTGCAGTTGTTGGTAGTACAGGAAGTTTCTTATTTTACGCATTTACGTTGCTGCTTTGGAAACAAGAACCTAAACCGTATGGTATGAAGTAAATATATGTGTGCACTACCGCACTGTGCATAAATACATTCTTTAAGCGCGATCGCACTTTAACGTCTCGATGAAGGGAACGTATATTTTAAAAGTATAAAAACTGCAAGTTTTTTTTATTTTTAACATTTGAGTTCCTGATATTAAGGCTGTTATAAAATAGAACCTGTATTTTTGTTTGAACTACGTTGCTTGCCGGAGAATGGCGATCGACATTTGTCGTTTACTAGACCTTTTGTCGGTTACGTTTTTTTTGTTTTTATTGTCAAGTTGGCGTAAAGTGATTTGAATTATAATTTTGTCGACCTGTTGAGTGTTGGTGCTTGGTGCGCTTTTGTTTGTGGCTGCACTTAGTTGCCAACTGGTGCGTATATTGTGGTTTTAGTATCCAACGCAAATTGGGAAAAGCGCTTAGTTATCTAACTGCAGTAGCAGTTATAGTTGCAGTATCAGTAAGTCAGTGAGCATATACGGTTAATTCAGACTTTCCAAATCTTAAAACTTACTAAAATGTAGAAGTTTACTTTGCACACCTGCACTTTAGGAACACAAGACACGGACTTGAAGAGGAGCTTTAAAGACTTCTCTTTATTTTGCCATGATGGCAAAAGCGGTTGTTGAAACGTTTGCATTACAATGAATTCACTACATTATACAAGCTGACAGTTATGTATGCAATTAAGACCTGCATTGCCAGTCTTGTCCATTTGCTAATGGTAATTCACATCTTTTCTCTAACAACCAATATGTAATGTTTTATTTTAAACGCCGATTGCAACTACTAGGTCCAAAGTACAAACTTGTTTCACGGTAAAACGATGTTAATGTTGGGAACTAACAAACAGATACATTACATATTTTTTTTTATTGCAGTATGTAGATGTAACATTTGCTGCTAACTTTTAAGCCATTTTTTTGCGAATACAATCATATGTGACCAATCATCTGCCTCCAGCAATTGATGCAACTTCTTGCCTCCACAAACATACACAACTGAGATGATGGACTCCATAATTGGAGAAGATCCCACTCTTCCACTTAACTTTGACATAAGGTAATGACAGTGAATGGTAAATGTTTGCTATTTATATTTTAGCAATTAAATTTTGATAAAACTACATTCTACACCAGTTTTGAAATCCTAAAAGTAGGAAAAGAATTGAGTATGTCATTGGTTTTTAAACAGACTATCAAAAGCTTTAAATATTGCATAGCAGAAAAAGTATTAATGTTGCAAGGGCCAGCAAATGCTGTCATTTCTCTGCTATAATGTATGTTACATTATTATTTGTTTAAATGAATGTTGCAAAAATATTGTTTGCAATCCTATGTGTCAAGAGAATATCTTAAAACTGTACCATGTTTGTAATTTAAAGCAAGCAGCCATCCTGTTGGTCTGTTGTTTGTAATTAAGTCAGTTTGAATTGTTGTTGCACTTAGACATTGTGTAATCAAACAACAAGACCTGGAACCGGTGTGTTTTTGCAGACTTTTCTGCCTGAAATCTGGGTTTTAAAATGGAAACCAGCATTAATTCACAGTTTTCTTTGTTTACAACTGCCTTATATTTTGTTAAACCAAAAAGTAGGAAAGTTAAGCCAGATTTACACCAGATATAACCACTAAAAACATGTTCTTGGTAATGGTTTTTTTGGTACCTGACATAGTCCTTCTCATGTCTTATGAAACTGTGTCTACCTGAACTACACCTACTTCTTGTTTCTAAACAGCCCGTGCTGCTAGTTGTTGTTGCAAACTGTCGTCCAGTTAGGTTACTTAATTTCATCAACAACTTAGAACATGGTTTTTGGTAATGTTTTTTTGCAGTGCTAAACCTCCATTGACTTTTTGGGTTGTATAATAATCAGTCAGCCTGTACTACACAGACTCAGCATTCCAAATCAGCCCACACTGCAAGTCATTATTACCAGTTGTCATCCAGTTGGATCACCTGATTTTGTTTTTGTGCTTATTTTAGTTTGCATGACCTTGCTTAACAGTACAACTAACTACATTTTGTAAGCAAATTATGTCTCTTGAAAAGGAGACTTCTCGGACGATACTGGTCAAAAAAAGGACGTTGAAAAATCCTCAAAACTTTTTTCAGTTATATTTTCATATTTGTTTACACAAAGCAAAGCAACATGGTTGAGTAGAGCTGAAAACGTCATTTGGGAGAACATCAAGCAGAAACAGCACAAAAATTAACACACCAATCAAAATGTAGAAGATTTTTTGTCAAGGAAGCTTATTTGCTGGTTGTTGGAGATTTATAGTAGGTATTTGCAGAAACTTTTTTACGAAAATTAGAAAAATTCAACAGAACAGAACGACCCGGCATTGTACAGAAGGCATGTTAATTGAAAAAAAAAATGGTTTATTTCTAATTGTTCATTTGTGAACAATTTACTTTTAACAAAAAACAAACTTGTGTTTCAAAACAGTTTTCAGGATGTTTGACAATATTATAAAAAAAGCTTGTAAAAAATGCAAAAATTTTTTTTGTAGGACTGCAACATAAAACTGACAGTCAGTGACTTGGCAAAAAGTTTACTGCAGTTCAACCCATTGGTTAGTGTGGCTATGTGGTTAAACTCCTGTCTTTGTCATACAGATTGTAATTGGCATTATACCAAAAATGTCAAACCCTCTAGTTGTTATAGGCTTTCAGCTAGTATTCCAACTATGGATGTTTCTTTCATTGCTACTGTGCACGAAAAAAAAACAGAAAATTTATGTGAGTTGCAAAACGCTCTGGTGAATGCTGTGACAACATTTTCGAGATAACTAAGCTCATTGAGCCCAAACTCTTCTAGTTACAAGATGGGGGGATACCCTTTCAAGGTGTTTGCAAATAATGGCGTCTCTATTTTACTTTGCACTTGTTTAATGAAACGTTTGGTTAGCGCATAACTGAGACTACTATACTTCGGAAAACCATGGATGTAAATCCATGCAAACTCGAATTTAAATGCGTGATATAATTGGCGCCTAATGATAAGCTATGAGATAGAAAAGTTACAAATCGGTTAAAAGGTACAAACCCGCCCTTGACGCTTAAAATCGTATTTTGTGTAAACTGGAAAAACACGCTTCCCTGGGATTTTGCTTTCGGTTGTTTGAAATCTAGGTTTTCAAATTTTACCCCGAATCACAAACACTACCCATGAGAGCACAGTTTAGCAACCATTAGAATAGTTACCAACTTTTGGAAAAGTAATCACTTAATTTGGCCACGCCACAGAATTGAATAGGGTTCCGACTCCTACCCCGGTTGATTAAAAATTGCTGTTTCCGTCCCCTTGTTTACCTCCGGTAAAAAAATAACAATCGCCGCGTCGGTTCGTATGCATCTGTGCTGAGTATATTTGTCCAGATGTGAACTATGCGGAAGTTTGTTTCATACATGGTGCTACCAGGTAAAATGCTGCATAATATTTTGTCACTTCTTGACGTTTTGCTATTATCAACGTAATAAAGGCAAACATGGGATGTCGAAATCTGCTGTTTGTGTCCTTCTACGTTTCATTTATTAATTTCCCATTTTTACATTCTCTTGTCTAAATTTGCAACCACGCAATTTACATTCAAAAGAGCAGGAAAGTTCGCGGACATTTAGTTAGAAAAAAAATGCCCTTGCTGTCACTGTTGGAAAAGATTTATCTGTGTGTCCCGTGGTGCGACTTTATCTCTAATGTGATAGAAACACAATTTCGGCGTCTGTCAGATGTACTGCTCCATTCACAACAACAAACCCGAAACAAGGATGTGATGCCGAAATTGGCAAAGCGTGACCAGCTGACTAAACGTCTTTCTGTCCCTGTGGAGAGCTGCATTGTTCGCCTAGCTGGGCTTGAAAATCAAATGAACGTTTGTGAACTCAAACATGACTATAGATGGATGTCGGCAGTACGGTAGAAGGGCGGTTATGTTATCTCGCAAACATGCGTGTTGATTGGTAGAATGCCATGCGGAGATAATCGCGTCAGCACTTCGTAATGCGAGG
>QXVZ01013355.1:0-15253 GCA_008931825.1 Phallusia fumigata | reverse complement strand
ACGAAAATGGTAGGTTCTTCATCCATGTCTGTTGATGGCAGTGTGCCAACAGTTCCTCTGTTCAATTTTGCTGTTTTCAACCAAAAACCTGCAGTATCCATAACCCCTGTAGTTAACAACGATTATCTCAGAAGGCCGAATAGGGGCACTGCTGTGCACCAACAGGTTCTGGGTGCCAACTGTGATTGCTCAGCAGGCTCACAGATTATCATTGGAAAAAGAGGATGCGTTTTGACAGCACAGAAAAAAGCGGATCATGAGTTACATAAAGCTGGTAGCAGTCATTGCCTTGGGCTATAGATTAAATGCTTTCTTGGAAACTGTGCTAAGTTTTTTGATGTTCGGAGAAATTTGGGTTACATAACGTAAAGATTTGAAGACAAAATTTTTACATGAACAAGCAATTTTGTCCAAAATATTTTTTTTAACTCAATTCTGAGGTTTGTGTCAATGTGTCAACACAATCACATATTGTTTATATTTAGTTTACCACTTTGTTTTAGATTTCAGTCATCTGGAACTGGCTAAAAAAAATTTTTTTGATAAAGAATTTACTTTTACATTCGCCTGAATTGTTTTACACTTTTTTCACTGGTTTACACATTTTTTGTTGCCGGTGACTATAAAATAACCCAAAATACCTTATTGGTAGGTTATCTTATCATAAGTTACTTTCTCAAAAGCAGTTATGTACACAAAGTCTGGAAAAAAATGAATGAGTCACAGGCATTAACTCTTCAATATTCATAAATGGGCTGTCATTTTGCCACAAAAGTCTTTTTCAAAAAAAATTTTCATTTTCATTGCCACATCAGGAAGAGGTAANTGAGTCACAGGCATTAACTCTTCAATATTCATAAATGGCCTGTTATTTTGCCACAAAAATCTTTCTGAAAAAAAATTGTCATTTTCATTGCCACATCAGGAAGAGGTAAACATTGAACTAAGTCTTTGGGATAACAATTTATCCTCAACTAAGGGATGTTTTTTTAGCTCATTTTTTAGTGAAAGAAACGTCCTGTTTGATGGATCAATTCTCAAACCATGATCAACATCCAATTGAGCTCGATCGCAGTCCTGAAGTGCTAGATATGCTGATGAACGGCGATACAACGCCTTCAAGTGGTTAAAATCCAAAGCCAATGCGTCAGAACAGTTTTCCACAACCTTATTGTACAGGCCTTGTTTCAACTGGCATGCTGCAAGGTTACTATGGCATGCAACAAGAAGATTCACCATGTCATTTTGCAATTGAGAATCTTCAAGCGATGACATTACAATGNCCTGAAGTGCTAGATATGCTGATGAACGGCGATACAACGCTTTCAAATGGTTAAAATCCAAAGCCAATGCGTCAGAACAGTTTTCCACAACCTTATTGTACAGGCCTTGTTTCAACTGGCAAGCTGCAAGGTTACTATGGCATGCAACGAGAAGATTCTCCATGTCATTTTGCAGTTGAGAATCTTCAAGCGATGACATTACAATGAGCTGTTTAAGCGCTTTGCTGTAAAATGACCCTGCAAGGTGTGTCCTTTGATCTTTAAACATACGAGTGCCAACATCTTTTAACCTCTGTGCCATGCTAAGGCATTCATCAGCAGTTATTCTATACAATGGTGTCGCTTGCCGGAAAGATTCGAGCTTGATAGTAAAAGAAATTACATCCCCTTCACAAAAAGTTCCAAACGGTTTTACAATGTTTACAGACAAGCTTTGACTCTCAGAAGGCTTCATTTCTTGCAGGCAATTGTCTACGATGTCAGAAATGTCCCCTTCACCAAATCCAAGTTCAATTTCAACTTCTGCGTTAACTTTGTGTCCAAATGTGATTTCATCTGTTAACTTGGTAACGTCCTGCTCAACTTTGTATTCTACAGATGTGACTACTATATTACATTTCGAATAAATATGAGGACAGTAAAAACCTTCCCCCGCTGTAACCCGCAATTTTGTCACTTTCCAATACATATTTTACGAATTAATTACCCTTCAACATAGGAAATCAGTAGTTTAATGCATTCATAACATAAAAAAACACATTAAACACTCACACATATGTCACTTACTGACTAACCAACTACTAAAAATCCTGTAATGAGTAAAAATGATGTTTCTTCCCTTCTAACTTATTGGTTACTAACCAAGGGTGTTTAATGTAAATCAGCTAATACTAAGGGTGTTAATGTAGCTTATGCAATTGCAAGTACCAAACATTAGGAACTGTTTTTTAAAAGAAGTGCAACATGCCTTGTATTAGATTGTCAACTGAGGTTGATTTTCCTTTTAAGGTCTAAACGATGACATAGACATAGACACCAGACTACTAGTATTATGTGCCCTGATGCAATCACAAATGGAAAACTAAAATAGTTAAACAATCAATGACTCATCTAGTTTTTAGCTGATACTGCAGAAAATCCAACAACATGTTGATTATCCTATTTACTTGCTCTGCCCTGTTTTATCATTATGTTTTTAATTTTTTAATCTTTAACAGGTTCTACACCAGGCTTTTAACCATTACTCACTGCACAGGTCATCTGCAAATTTTAAAATTTTTTATTTGTTGATGCAAATTCTAGCAGTCAAATTGGTTTGACACAGGTAGAGAGAGAGAGATATAATAAAATTAAAGATAAAATTAGAGAGAGATAAAATTAAAAAATCTGAATTCCCAGAAACAATGCTTTGTCACGATTTTGTTCAAGTCAGAGCAAAAGACTACATGACTAACATTTGCAGTTTTGCAAATTTAAATGACGCAGCCTGCGGTTGACGTTGTCAGTCAGCAGGGTGGTGTAGTTTTGCGACAAGATCTCGCGCGTGTAAAACCACTTTTTTTACATGCGCACGTGTTAAGGCCTTGATTCCGCGTATAAGCAAGCACTGTCGCGTGCAAACAATACAACCATAGTGCAGTAATTGACTTACCAGCTTGCAGCACGCACAAATTCACATAAATTAACCCCAAATGTTTTTGTACCTAACCCCATTCTTTATTTTCTCGCTGTTCGCGCATTTGATGAGTTAACTATCACGCTAGCAGCGACCCCGGAAACCTATTACAAGCTTGGCGGTGTTGCAGGTAAACATTAAAATCCGCAATTACCGCACCGTGACGGTGACAAGTTTTTTTGCAACTGACACGACTCGCGAACAAATCACGGTGTACAGTGAGCCCAAACCGCAAACTGCGCTCATATTGCAATCTATAATTGTAACTTGCAAGTTTATAGCAATAAATGTTGTGTTTGTGCATTTTTAATCACACTTATTGATTGCACTGTAAAAAAAACTATGAATAAAATGTGCTTAGCTATAGGAACACATGAATTAAACCCATAAGTTTAAAAGGTATTAATGTTATAAGTCAATGACAGCTCTAATCAAAAACCATTTATTTTTTTCTGAATGCAACTACAGCAATAGGGTGCTGAAAAACCTTAAAAAACTTTAAAGGTTAAACGGATGAGAGAAATGTTAATTTTACTATTGCCAGGGAAAGCACCGAAATGGAAAACAAGATGATTTATTTTTTCTTTTAAAAACGAGAAGAGTGCTTTTGCTTTTCTTTACGGAATTTAATGTCAAAATCCTTACGAAAAGACGTTGGTCTCATTTTTTGTTTGTTTTTTTGCTGGCTCTGGACCTATACGTTTTGTTGCAATTGTTTTATATCAAGGGACTAAAACGTATGCTGTTATTTATTTCCTTTGTCGAGATATATGTAGACCCTATTTATCATTGATAAACTCAATAGACAGACGGTAAAATGTCGATGTTTGGAGTTGATCACAAAACAGTTTTCGTCCTTGATCATGGCCAGGCAATGATTGAGTCATCAAAGCAAATGGTGGACTTTGATTTTTCATCTAAATCAAGACCACAGGTAACAAACCAATAACACATGTTTTTGCTTAATGATACAAGCCAACTATTTAACAGGTTTTGCCTAAAATGTGCAACCATCTTGAATTTTACCTTCGTATCTTAGACCAAGAAAGTTTCTGTGGCTTTCCAGCACAGAAAGCTTGTTTTCACATGGTTTATAATACTTTTGGGGTATTCAACTTTGTTCTTATAGAAGCCCCAAACTTCTTTTTGTTACAGGGTGTCGTACCGCTTGCACCTGTTTCAAAATCCCTATGGTCTTCATGTATGGAAGCCCTTTGTGAATATTGTCGCATTGTTTGGGATATTTTTCCGTCTGACAAACTTCTGCGGTTTATTATCAGTGACAGTTCCTCAAAATTTCTTAACACTTGGTCTGAGGATGAACAAACCATGGCTCATGTGGGTAAAGTTTGACAAACACTTTCTTTTATTTTTAAAAATCTTGTGTCCTATTACTGTTACCAACTGTTTCAAATAAATGTTGTAAATATCTTTAAAAATGTTTATAACCCAGATAGAAGCAAGTATATTTGCTTTCAAAATATTTCATGGAAAAATTTCATTTAGTTTTATTCCATTTTTGCATTGCCCATGTCATGTTTTAGTTTAGTAATTAAAAAGTAAAACTAGTTAGTTAAACCTTTCCATGGTGTTAAATTGATTAAAATTATTTTTATCACATAAAAAATATAACTCACTGTCTAATTGATTTGTGACTTTATACAATGCTTCATCCAATTGAAATGTAGCTGATGAGGTCGCTGGCATCAGTTGGTCCTCCACTGAAAAAGCCCGACTGTAGCGTGATGCTCGGCCTTGTTTCTGCCGTCGAGGCGCTTTGTGAAATGACTCCATGTCAGCAAAAGAATTTACCGGACCAGAAAAACAGTGGCAAAATCACAAACAGTGGAAGAATAATATGTATCACTCAACTGAAAAAGTAAGCATGATTGTTTAATTTTATAAACAGCCAAGCAACTATTACAACATATTGCAACAACATCTGGTTGGATTAATTTTAAATTAAAACAATAGCAAAGAATTTATATCCTTTGAAGCACAACCTTTTTTTTACATAGTGTGGTACATATTTGGGATTATACTATTATTTAGTAGGATGCATATCTTGTCTTGGTGTATACCCATGTTTACTTCTTGCATAACATTCTTGGGGCTTATAGTTAAACTAATTGTTCCAAGTCTCTTAAAACTGTGGGTTAGTTAGTTTAGCAAAGTACCTAAAAAGAGCACTACGGCCCACTAAAACTGCTTTTAAACTATTTTCTTTGTGCATACGTCAAAATATTTTGCTGTTGGTCAGACTGTCAAAATAGCCCTCTTTTGGCTGGACAGTTCCTGTTCGGATAATGCTAAACAAAACGATATTGAACCCTAATCTCAATTTTAAATAGTTTTACATTCTGATCTTATTCCGGTTTAGCGACTGTAATTTGATTGCTACTGTTCCAGTATTACACCGTTTGTGTCACGAAGTGAAGAAAAGTTAACCCAACACCAACCAAACCAATTTTATTTGCAGCGACACGCACAGACGAGCATTGGAAGAATGTGTTGCCGACGCCGTTTCAAAACACTGTGAATTAGCTGTCAAGTCCAGCGGGTAATTTGCTCATCACACGTGGTCAGGGTATCGATTTTTATGTCCCTGTAACAGACTTGTCGCTAATTGGTCTCTGGGAATCCCCAAATCGATTGGCAATGTCCTCAAGTCAGCGGAGGCGGTGTCGTGGTTAATGTGTTGATTTAAATGTGTAAAGTAATTTTACAGCTGGCTGAAATTAATTATACGCAACGTAAGGCAATACGCAGGCGTTATCTGAATGACAAGGTGTGGGCAAAAAGGTATGCCTGTAGTTGTAATGACAAAACACCAACCTAAAACTGACCCAACTTTCTAATCGTAACCCCACCTTAATCCCGTGATAAAGAGATTAACCGTCCAACCTTTACTTTCTTACACTCACTTTAGTCAATGACAATTTCGCGGTTAAAGCAAGGTCAAAAGAGAACTTTATTCCCACAATTTTGCCGCACAGGCGCTCAAACTTTCAAAACGTAATTACGTGTCGTCATATTTCCGTTTCAAATTTGTTAAAACAGGGAATTGCAGTGAGCTTAGGTCAAGTATACGTTTGTAAATACTTTAGCTCCTTTGTACCATGCAATCTCTTGCGTAAAACCGCGCTAACTGTGTTAAAACGTTTCATGTCAACTTAAACAGTGTATCGACGTTTTCACGGTTACCTCATCCAATCTCGTTGTACCCATATCTTGTGCCAGTCAGCCGATTTTTTGTTGTGATATACTGCGTTTTTATGTTAAAACTTTACATTTTGCGGGTCTATGCA
The DNA here is from genome assembly GCA_008931825.1 of Phallusia fumigata. NCBI lineage: Eukaryota > Metazoa > Chordata > Ascidiacea > Phlebobranchia > Ascidiidae > Phallusia > Phallusia fumigata. The sequence continues at coordinate 8,987 of QXVZ01013355.1, read as the reverse complement.
TCGTATTGCTGTATATGGCGACATCTAAGTTTATTCTTAGCAGAAGAATTACACAGTTCCATTTTTTTGCCGACTCATCAAAATTGTATGGCCAAATCTCTTTACCGTTTCAAAAACAAATGACTTATCGCTTTTCCTAACCTATGGAACTACATATCCCAATTATATTTACGCCATCTTTATAGAAAGTGTAGTCTACCGTCTTTAGAGTAATAACATTCCGATAATCAACAGAATGCTTCCAATAGACAACCTGAACTTGGTTCTTGTTCACGTCAAACCGTTTGGATCCGATTGCCAAATCACAGAAAGTGCCCCAGTCGAAATGACAAGCAACCCCAAGGTGGTGGCCGAATCACACAACGTGAAAGCTACCAGACACGGAATCGCTGTAGCGAATCGTATGCTCAACCTGTTACGTCACCATTACGATTTGTCCGTCACAAGCATTACAGGAATTCCCATGAAGGTCAGTGGTGGTGTTTTATGTGTATTAGTTTTGTAAACGAGACAGTGGGAAGCTGTACCCTGACAGAGCTAATATAGGGATGGGCCGAACCGAGCCAGAACCCGAGTGCTCGGTACCGAGCATCGCAATTTTTGATGTTTGGCGCTCGGCCGAGCAGTCGCATAACCTAACCCGAGCATCAGACAAAAAAATTCAAATTTATTCTAAACTAAATTTAATTAAAGTCTTCGTGCGCTTAGGAATTTTCCAACACATTAAAAACCAACGAAAGCTTGGCAACTTTCAAACTTGTAGCAGGGGAAAAACTCTTTGAGTAAAAATCTAGAGTGTAAATGGGAATGTTTGTGACATCACAATACACCGAGCGTGCTCGACCTAGCACCGAGAGTTAACGTGAGATGCTCGGTGCTCGACCAAACAAAACACTTGCAGTTTTGGCACATCCCTATGAGCTACCACTTATTCTTTTGTATGCTACATAAACTGCTGTGCAAATATATACGGCTGTTGGACGTTATAATATTGCCAACTTAAAACATTCTACTTTGACATACACACCAACCACCAATAGACTTAAACGGGAAGTGTTAGGTTTGGCCGAGCACCGGACATCCCACATGTCAATCTTCGGTGCCTCGTAAAGCAACAAAAATTCAATCGATATTTTTTTTCATTCTGACCTTTGCTTATCATTACGCAATATGCAGCGGTTTTTTATGCAATATGCAGCGGCTCGAGCGCAGAACATCCCAGGAGTTCCGCAGCTGTTTGTCCCTTCCTTGACATTATTTATTAAATGCCCCCCCCTCCCCTCAAAAAAATGTTTTTGCCAACATGTACTTTCAATATCACTCATCAATGGGAAAGATCGGGCTGTTTCTTTAAAATCTGGTGTTCATTTGTGGTTTTGTGGAAGACAATGCACATAGTAGGTCGATCGAGTTTGTTATAGTATACACTTTTACCCCCTCTTGCTAACCTATACGACGCCTCCCTGTTGGAGAACCCCTGTTTTACACATAAAAGTATCAATAACGGCACATGGTATACCCCGGCAGTGTTTAGTTATTCTTTGTCCCAACCAAACTCCTCAAATACATGTTTTTGTTGCATTGTTTACAACTGAGTCGTAACCTGAGATGTCATTTTCCTGCACAGGAAGAGCAACACGCCAACAGCTCAGCAAATTACGACGTCTTGCTTCTACATCGTCGCCTGCCTGGAACTTTACCTAACGATGCTAACAGCGCAAAAAGCGATGGGGAACTCAACTCAACTATGCTGCTCAAGTGGTGCACGCCGAAAATTAATGCCAACGGTAAAACAAAACTTCAAATAGAACTGTGGGCCCTCGTTTTTAAAGGGACGCATTATCAGATCTAACAAACTATTTTGTATTTATCAAAGTATATACTACTGTTTACATATGCACCAAACTCTTCAATTTTTGACATGTGTTAAAAAAATACGCATAATTTACACCTATGTATGTGTGGAGACCGATGCGTTTCTGCCTGGAGAATCAATCATGATATAAAAAACCTAGGTGACTTAATGAAGCCAATTTAACACAATCTAGTGGATACATATTTCTATATTTTCGAAAATTGGGTCGTAGTGTATGTTGAATGGCAATATGGTGAAAGCCACTTGTCTGGTTTATCATTGTCAAAGAACGAGTTATTCTATGGAACACTTTGTTGCAATGTAATCCAATCCATTCTAAGTCATATGCTTACGCCAGAATCAAAGAATGTAAATCGAATTCGGAATGAAACAAAAATAGGCGTTAGGTGTTTTAGGATACATCCTACGTAGATCATCAATTCGAATACTGAATTAGGATTCTGTAATCGCATCAACAAAAGGAAACATACAGTATAAAAATGCAGTATACAGGTAAAGCTTTAATTTCTTTCGGAGGTTGACAAATGATTGTTGTACTTCCTGTAATTTTCTCGAACTCTTTTATTGCAAACTCATTGCCATGTTAAAATGCAAAGTCGATCTGAAAAGCAATGTGTCAAACGTAAATTATAAAAAATCCAATTTTAATTTTACCTAACAGTACGTGTCAATTAAACCTAGGTTTACGTCTCAAAACCAAACACAAAACTTATTAACGTGAGATGTGTATATCTTTGGGTGTTTGGTATTTGCGCTGTCGAGGATAAGATCTCTGGTTGGATGTGCTCAGATACACCTTTACGTTAGTAAATGTCAGGTTTGTTGCTGCAGCTTTAGGCACCTCCAACCACAAGGATAATCTCATTAGGCTACCGGCGTTTATCACATATGCTAAGCAGCTTTAATACACAATATAAACAGGACTACAGAGTCATTTACATAAAGGCACAAGTTTGCAGGCTTTAAAACTAGATACATGTTTTGGTTTAGGCAAGCACTGTAAAAATTTTATTTAAATTTTATTTTATTGTCAAACGGTTGTAATAAACTGATTTCATCCGTACATTTTACATATTATTTTGGTCAATTTAGCTGTGTTGAATTTTATATGTGTGTTTTTGTGTCTAGATACATGTTTTAAAGGTTTAAATTTGCTATTTACTATATTGGCAAATGGTTTGTAACAAACCTTTTTCATTGGTATCTAATTTCTGCAAATTTAGCCTGAATTTTTGTGTTGAGTTAGACACATGTGTTTTTGCTTTTAGAGCTGTACCACTGCACAGGAGCAGCTCGCATCAGTCCTGTCGACGTCAACAGTCGCCCATCGTTATGCCTCACTAACTTTTTGCAAACCGGTAAGTTAGGGGGAAAAAACGTTTTTATTCAAAAAAATATTTTTTATTGGGTATTGTGCCTTTTGAGAAAAGCTGTTTTGCTTTGTTAAGAAATGAAAAGCAAAAGTCAATTTGGAAACTTCCTCCAATTAGGCCCTAAAATGTTTTGTAGACATTTAATTTTGCAGTTTGCACGACATTTTCATGTAACCAGACGGTTGGCTGGGTATTGGCTTCTCTTTTTAATTGACTACACGAAGGAATGTCAAAAAACTAAATATCTTGTTGTCAAAACGTCTTTGGCAGATCTGGAAATTCCCCAAGTTTTCCGCAGACCAAAAAAAGACCTCTAAAAGCTTTGCCGTATCTAATGGTTACGCAATTATGACTTGCACTTTAAATATGATTCACAGTTGTGGCTCACCGATTGAAGGCTCGATATTTTAATGTTTAGATCAACTTATGTGTTACATAACGTTGCTGTCAATCGTGCACCATCAGCGTTACACACTCGACCACGAAGTGTTTTTTTTCCTTTACGGTTCGCCCTTTAAAGCGACAACTTCGTTTTTGTCCTGTTTAAAAGTTTCGCAGTTATGACCCTCTTTAATGCACAAATTTGCTCAAACTCGGTCTACTATGCAAAAAAATCAAGAAATCACGTTGTGGTTTTCTCTTTACAGCAAAAAGTTTCACCTCTGAGGCCCAGTATTAAGGGGGAAAATGTATTGTATTGTAAACCTCCCGGTTAAAAATACGTCCAGATAAAATAAATATGGGGAAGAATGGTTAAAAGACGCAGCAGACGCACCTTTGCGAATAGTGCGGATAACTAGGGCCAAGAAGTTGACAATCTCGCTGGAGAAGCATGCGGCGCGAATGGCAACACGATTGGATTGGTCAACATGGGTGGATACCAGCCGGTTGAAAAACGGGGTTAGGTAAACAACCACCACCGAAAAAGAACCCTGTTGCTGACCCTCTTTACAGAATTTTGCTAAAGTCTTTCTTTCGAAAAATTTTATCATTTCTCTCATTGGTTAGGACGTGTTACATAACACAGCAATAAAGCGCTGGTTTTTGGCGGCCAAGCCTCTAATCCGAAGTACGTAATTGGCACATACGCGCTGCCAGGCGCTGAAAAGGGCCTTCTTGTAATTTCGCGAACCACACAAAGTTACGCAACGTCGGTTATTTTTCACACACGAATTTTTGCGGAACCTCGCCTAATCCAATTTGTGTTCTAACGTGAAAACCGTGTTATTTTGCTTCAAGGACAAACAGGCACACCGTCTGTTTACTTGGAGACAAAGCGGGGTCTTAACCCTTTTTTATTTACCGTGGTCTGATAATGCACATTTTGAAAAACGAACATTGCAGCATTTTTTGAAAATAATGTGAATGTGAACCAAAGTGGAAGACATCGCGAACCACTATTTGTCAACCTCAGTTTTGAAACAGTATTTCTCAAACTTTTTTCGATGCGACGCCTTTAAAAAAAGTTGGTTGGAACACACAAGCGATAAGAATTTATTAAGAAACTTGTTTCCAATTTTCATTTTTTGATGCAAAAACAAAAAGTATATTTATCGATAATGCCCGACTCCCTTGAAAAATTGAACGCATAGTTTAAGAACCAAGGTTATACATCATGCATCTTTATCCACAGGTCGATCGGTTTTGTTGGAACACTGGAAGAAAGGTCCAGACGGCGGCGCGGGTTCGAGTTTTACTGACTCAGCAACAAAAACGATGACTCACATGATTTCGTGCCGGGGTTCGGATATATTTCTGCAGGCGCTAGGTGTCAGTAGAGTGCCGTTCGAGGACCCTCCATCAATCACAGACGGGCGAGGAGGGAGGGTAACTGACTACAGAATCAATGTAAGGGCACTGTTGCAGTGATTGTAGCAACAGCGATTGTTTAAATGTTTGCATAACAGTATCTTCACTATGCACAAGCTCTTTGGCTGTTATTTTTTGAATTAGGCCAAGTGCGTGTCGTGTTGTCCTAAGGACATAGTTGTTACTAAGGCTGTGAGGATTTGATGAACTGTTTCGGCCTGTCTGCTTGCTTGCAATGTCCCAAAACGCAAAACATCGCCTTACTTCATAATGATGGACACATGACGTAACAAAAAAGCCTGGTTCGTTCCAACTTTTATAATACCTGGTGGCCCGCCGGACTTAATTGCGATTTCCCATTATATACATACTAAGTAAATATGTAATACGCTTTTCCAGTGACCGTTTCAGACCTAGAGCTATTTTAGCTTCAGCATAAGCATTCAAGACAATGTAAAATAATGCCTACAACACATTTACAGTAACAAAACAAACAATTTATCGCTGCTAGAAGGAATATAGGGCGTTGTGCGTAACAAGCGGTACAAAAGAATAGAAAGTAATGAGGATTTCGGTGTGGAGTTAAAAATATTTCTGTATGTCGCGGGTTGGTCCTGTACTCAAGAAACTCCTTTCGGGATTCATTCGAGCCCTTACACCAGATGTATATGTAACTTCTTTTTGTTTCCAGAACTTCAGCTCTATAGTCAAGGAAGTTCAACTGCTGCCTCTAGCTGGGAAATGGGCGAAACTTGAAGACAAGAAGCAACAGGAAATTAACAAACCACTGAGCAGCGCTGTGGGCAAGCTGGATCGCTACACAAGATGTTGGCCCCTGGTTCTCTCTAAGACAATCATATTTAACATGGGAGCAACGTTGGAGCGTTTGCTTGAAACCATTGTCAAGGTAACCTTTATACTTGTTTTGTCATTTGTGGGGTGACGACGCCCTGTTGGAGGGCCTGTCTAACTGCCTCCATTGTAATTCCTGCAACACAGTTGTTTGGTTATCGACTTTTCGATTTCCGAAATTGTAGCATTAACTTAGTGCAGCCGTATAGAATCCAGTGCAAGTGTTTTGCTTACAAAAAACACAAGAAATATACGAGGGTGGGATTCGAACCAGCCACTGATTGCACCGATTGCTACTTTATCTTGGCGGCAAGCCTTAAAAATCCCAAATTGACTGACGCAAAAGTATGCCATAAAACGGATCTCTGGGCAAATCCAGTACACTTCTTTGTTCTTAGTTACATAATTTACTGTTTTTAACAGTCACAATAAGAAAATACAAGCCAGTACTTGTGCGTAGAAAGTCATTCCTGATAATGACGAAAGCGTTTGTCGAAACCCAGGAAAGTACTGGCTTATAGCTGCTTACTGAAAATTCTTTGTTCGTTTTATTATGGCAACTCGACCTCATCACCTTTCTACCCACAGGAGAAACTGACAGCGGACGATGTTAGTCAGTGTCAGCGATCCATTTATCATCTTGTTGACATGGAAAGAACTGGGATCGCACTGCCCTCTGGCTCCCCTGGTGGAAACTCTGGCAGGGGGTCGACAAAACATCCCAAAAAGTAATTTACGCGCTTGGCTATCTTGCAAACTAAAAACCTTAAAGAAGTGAAATTGCTAATTTTGCATTTCGCCAAATTTCCGAGATACATTACGTTATTTTTTTGTTTCATCACTTTTTTTTTACTTGTGACCATACAATTTGTATCGCGGGGCCTGATGTTCGGCATTACGTAACACGAAACTGACGCAGAGTTGACGTCACATGAAAAAAGGAAGGTATTTGTTTCGGACTCGTTTGGCGTCGACACAATTGAAAATCTGGAATAGATGTTTAATTACGACACTTTGTAAATAATTGTAGTACAAGGGTACTTGTTTAGTAAAACCAGAAAAAAAATGATTAAAAAGATACTAAAACTGCTAAAAACATTTATTAATATTGCCTCGAACTTTACAGTTGGGAAAACGTTCTGTGTTTAGAAGCTTAATCAGGTCACATTTTCGCTACAAAAGAAACATTTTCACATTTTAATTCGTGTTTGTTCGCAGGGATGAGCAGTACAAGGCGATGTGGACGGAATTGGAAACCCTCCTGCAATCTCACAGCACAACTTCGCTCCGTCACGCCGAGATATTTGACTGCCTCGTCGAGTGCGTGGGAAGAAGTGCTGACAAGATGATGTCCGACACACGTAAACGCCCGGAAGTGACGAATCTGTAAGTGCCTCGTTAGAAATATTTGTTTTCATTGATGTAACAAACGTATGGTGTAGATGTGTTCCAGTTTGTAACGTGTATGTTGTCAATTTGTTGTGTGTTTTTTACAGGTCGCAAAACGTGAAAACCGAAGTTTCGGAATCCCCAGAATCCCCGCCTCCGCTGAAGAAACAGAAAGTCGATCGAGACACGGCCGCAAAATTGCAAAAAGGTTCGGATAAAACGTATTAAGTGAAAATTATAAAACAGAGAAACGAACGAAATATTTTCGACGTTGAAGAGTTGGCTGTGTAGTGCATCATAGCCCAACTGCGAGCCCGCGAGTTTTAATTTGGACATTTTGTTTCGATAACCACAATTTGTTTTTTATATGATTGTAAATAATAAACCACACCAAAGGTTGTAAATAGCCCTTTGCTATGCATTACAAGGCATTTTCACGCATGACAAAAGCCTGTTTACCATTATATTTATTTTTTCGTTGGCTAGCATGGCAGTTAATTTTGGGTGGGTTGGTTAAAAATCTGGCCCTAAAACTTTCATTAAACACTGACCCACGAAATGAACAAATGGCCCGTGACAAAATGAAAGTTGGGTCACACTGGTGCATAACATATACACGTTGCCCTACATGTAGCTACAATAAACGGTGCTTGGACAAAATTTGAATTGTTATTAATCAACATTTCTACATTCGGCAGTTTCGTTTACTTTACTGCCGCACTAACCTTGTCCATACATTTTGCAGGCAAACAATCACTTCTTACATTATGGAATCAACGCGTCGAAAACAAAAACTCGCAACGTCACGTGGAATTTTACGGTCGACTGGCCAGTGATGGAAACCGCGCGCGTCTCTATCCCAACATCGAAGAAGATACGTCACGTGAGGGAAGCGGAACGCCGACGTCACAAAGTCAAAGGTCAGGTCAATTTTTTATTTAATATAGGATTTATAAGGGTCTCATATTGTTTTCACTCTGTCTTTTCTTACTTTTCCCCCCTGATGGTTTGTCCATGTACATTTGCATGAAATGTTTGACCGATTCAATGTTTATTTTAAACAATAGGGGAAAATTCGAAACGTTCGTCTCGCATGTGCCAAATCAGTTACGCAATTGTACATCGTTCCGTTAACATGACGTCATTGCATGCTACGTTTTTATCAGTATAACGTCCTCAATTTATCACTGTGACATCGGTGTACATTTTGTAAGTACGAAATAACTTTTTAATATTGTGACGCCAGTTTTCACAACATTGTAACACTATGATGTCATTACTTCAAAGTTGTGACGTCAAACTGCACGACAGCTTGTCAACGTAACTTAAGTTTTTTTGTCCTTTTCCAGACACGGGGGCCATCAGCGCTTCTCTCACCACCACAGGGGATCCTCCGGAGGCAGGGATGACTCCGGTAGAAGTGGAAGATCAACTCCGCAGGGAAAGCAGAAGATCAAGAAGGAGAAAAAATCTTATTCTCAAGCATCCTGAACTACCTGCCACGCATTTTGTGGAAATTTGTGGCTAACGGTGGTTGACTGCAGTCCTGCACTGAACCGTGATAATTTTAAATGATTGTCGTCACGCTTGATACACCTAAAGCGGTTAGCGAGCAAGCTTTGTCCCTTGTTATGCCAGTTAACTGTCACAATTTGGGAAATCCGTCAAAAACAAGCTACAGCACCTAA
>QXVZ01013354.1:0-16201 GCA_008931825.1 Phallusia fumigata | reverse complement strand
GGTGCACGTGGTCTCTGTATTCAAGCAAATAACGTTTACACCAGTGGTTCCTAATCGGGGGGAGTTCCCCACTGGGGGATTTCGTTTAAAACGTAAATTGTTTTATTAACAGTTTCTCTTCCTAAAAAATACTGACATAAACATACTATTTACAAAATCAATTTCTGGTGAGGGATTTGTTAGCTTTGAATATCGAGTAAGAGAGTCAATAAAAGAGGTTGAGTACCACTGGATTGCAAAAAAACCACCTACTCTTTAAAACTGATTTAAGCGTCCCATGCAAATTTAACGTCAACTGATTAGGAGACCTTTTCAGGCAGTCGGNAAATACTGACATAAACATACTATTTACAAAATCAATTTCTGGTGAGGGATTTGTTAGCTTTGAATATCGAGTAAGAGAGTCAATAAAAGAGGTTGAGTACCACTGGATTGCAAAAAAACCACCTACTCTTTAAAACTGATTTAAGCGTCCCATGCAAATTTAACGTCAACTGATTAGGAGACCTTTTCAGGCAGTCGGGGGGAAAAAATGTTTCAACGTCATAATTAACCCGAAAAAGATCTGTATTGAAGCAACAGATACTTGAACTTGCGTATTTACCCTGGAGACTTCGGCAAAACTAGCAAACTGAACAAAATAATGAGGTTTGTCACGGAAATCGCGACTTCCAACTCTCTCCAGTTTCTCCAAAGATAAGCCAATCCAGCCAATAAGATGCAACCGGCGCCGAAAGCTGCGTTTACCAGAGCGCCGAGAGTAGCGCGAATCCTTTGTTCCGATATTTCGCACGCTAAAAGGAACAAGGAACAAAAATGTATAGTTTAAATAGCCCATATCGGAATAGAAAGCATGCAAAGCTGTCTACATACTTAGGGACGGAACAAAAATATGCAAAAAGAATCCCGACGCATCCTTTGCTTTTACTTAATGACCAACATTTCTTTGTTTTGACTCGAAATATTTTGCGCCTTTCCCATTATTTTGTATGCACAGAAAACGGTAGTCTCCACCGAGCTTTCCGGAATCTCAGATAACTAATAGTCACGTAAAAAGGGTGTAACCTATAAAGGTTTACAGTCTTGCAGTTATTTGCGACATGGTGTCTTTATCTTTCATCCACATGTTACTCGAGATACACTAGTTTACTAAGTAAAAAGGATATTTTATGCACGTTTTGACACAAAACTGAGATGTGCATACCGTAAACGAATGCATTGACCGAAATCGGCATGAAGCAGAAGGCGACAAGAAACCTCATGACAATCAAAACGTAAACATTGACGGAGTAAGCGAGTCCAAGACTGCTTGCAAAAGTTAGAACCGTCGCCACACGGCAGACCAACATTCGACCAAACCTGAAAAATAAAATAAGTTGCGAAAGCTAGAATGGCAGAAAAATCTTTTTATTTTGCTTGATTTTCTCTGAAAATCGGCAACTTATCGACCTGCTGATCATACCCAGACCCCGGATTTTTTATAAACTGGCTATTTATGAGTAACTACTTCTGGGAAGTTGCAAGTTTAAACGACATCATAACCAGTAAAAGTAGCCTAAATGTAAGTGGAAAATTGGTATGGCCCTCTGTGACTTTGCTTATCTAGGTTTTGGCCCGCGGGTTCGGAAAGGTTGGCGACCCCTGGCTAAACGCAACAACGCTTATGCTTCATGCCTTGTGTCAGCGTTGAAAACCTGTAGGTAAAATTTAATGTTTTTGTCTGTATACTTATCCCTGGGATTGTGAGGTGAGTAACAATTGAATAGAGCAAAACACGAGGGTCTTAACAGAAGTCACGAAAGTCACAGTTTTACCAGTGTTGCAGACAAAATATTTTTAACAATTCGCCAAGTAAACTTAAGTCGAGTCCGAGTCTTTACAATTAACGACTTGAGTCCCCATAAATTAAGTTCAAATGTAAAAGTTGGCGTATATTTCATAGGGATTAATGACTCATCAGATCAAAAATCGCCGTGTTACCAACGAAACCGACAGAAATCATAGGTGTCGCAAATTTACCTCAGATTGGTTGCGGAATTTATTCCTTGGCTTGCTCGTTTGCGACTCGCGTGCCGATTGAGTTGAGTCTGGTCTTTTACCAGCGGTGTCAAGCCATTTTGGCCAGTGGTTACTCGAGTCGAATTTTATTTGTGATTACTGACTCAAGTCGGTATTTTACAAGCAGTCAAGCCATAATATGAACTGACTCGAGTGGAGCTTCAGACTGGTGAAAATCTGGTAATTTTGTAACGTTACCTGTCTCCGACCATACCGCCGAAAGCTGCACCGAAAACGAGTCCCAGGTGGTAAGCAGAAGAACTGAGTGTCATGAGATATAAATCGTCGCAAACAAGATCCCACTAACCAAAATAAAAAAATATTCGTGTTTTGCGCCCCATTAGGAGTTTATTTTTTCGACACTTAATAGTCCCAGAATCTCATTAAACACCGCAACATTAAAAAAACTACTAAACAAAATGGACTTCATCACGACACTAATTGCTTTACGTTTTTACCTTACTTGTATACATAACGCACGGTTTTAAGACAACAGCGATTGTCGAAAAGTTTGCAATAAAATGTATTCACTATGTACAAGTTGTTTTATTTCGGGCAGTTATGTTTTTATTTTGTACCTCGGTTGTGGCAGATTCGTGTAATGCAGATCGGTCGTAATAATAACCGTCAGTGCAACTTGTCGTTGAACGTTTCGTTGTATTACGTGCGACTTGCTCGATGCATTCAGCTGTGTAGTTTTCATTGCACCCACTAAGATCGTAGCTGTAGCGAAGGCAACGACTGTAGTCCTTCGCAAATACAGAGCAAATGTTAACGACATGAGTTTTTTTAAGTTAAAGTCTTATAGGGAAACTGTACCTTTGTTCTGTCATCCCATGGTATGAATATATCTTGGACGGAGCTGGTATTTAAGGCGAATTCTGAGGTGTTGTCGGTTGTAGGTATGAAGCAACGCGAATCTGGTAAACCAACTACAAAAGAAAGCAAGTATCATTTGGTGAGTCGTTTATGATACCTGTGTAGATGTTAATAGTAGAATAACTGGGTATTGTTTATTTAACTGTAAGTAGTACCCCGCCGTGCCTTCTATTAGATCTCCTGAAACCGAGAGTGATTTGTTAACGTTGAACTGTGTCAGAAGTGCGGTTGTAAAAGTCACATTCACAGGTTGTAAAAACATTTGCAGTTGAAAGGCTACGCCGCAAGACAATCACACTTTACCGCCAGGACAAACTGAAACAACTGAAACGATTTACATGAATAACGAAGCATATATATGTTTGCTGATGCCGCAGAAAATCGAACCATCTGGCGAAACTGCCAGTAGTTGTTGCTTCCGCAAAACGAACACGCAAAACACTCAGCTGAGCATTATATAAAAAGGAAACTATAACGGCGTGGGATGGGCGCTGTCGCGTAATCTTTGGCATCAATATGAAGTACAGAAGTTGCGTACGTTCAAACGCCATTTTGGAAAATACAATATCAAGTTCCAACCCGATCATAACGTCCTTTTTGATTCGTATCTAAGTTTTTCCTTTATGTTTATTCTTTAAGATAAGATGATCTGTGTAGGACGTCAAAACGTTGGTACGAAAAAAATCGCCAGAAAAGCCTAAAAAAATTCATGTTTATTCTCTTTTGCGAGAAAAAGCCCAGTGGATAATGCGTAACGTCAAACTGAGTCAGTCAACATATTGAAGTTGTTAATAAAAAACTTCACTCATGTTTTAGGCAACTTGATTTTGGTGTGTAGATTTTCTAAGAGCTAGGTTTCAGATGGCTAAATTTCTCGAGCTAGATTTGATTCACAAATAAGGCAAATCCTTTGAGCTTCAGAAAGAAAATAGAAATGCAGTACTTACGTATGAAGACTGAGCAGGTATGAAGTACACTTGCGCTCATCGCCTGAGCCAAAGCGAAAAAGAGCAGCACTTTTTCGTATCTTGCATTGCCGGTTATGTCCTTCAGTAACCGTTCGTACGCAGACGTCTCCATAACGTGTTGTTGTTATTATTAAACTAAACCTGAGTAAAGATTAGTGAAAAGTGATTTAACTGTCTGCAAACGACATAAACAACAAAATACGATGCACTATATAGGAATTCTTACAATTGTGTCACTACGATTTCTTTTACCAAAAAGTAAACGCAACTCAAATCAACATCACGGAGAATGGAAAAGTTTTGTTTGTTGCTACAGTTAAAGCACACGGACAATAAGCAAAAAGAGTCGGGAAACGGTTTCGTGTTTTCCGAGTTCGTGACAGCGCTTGCACCCATTCAAAACAAAGCAGTAAGTAAAAAATCAGTAACACAACGAGAATCTTTCATCTTCGACATTTATTTTGCGACAAAAGTTAATACTTTGCTTGTTTAAAATTTGATATGTTTTAAGTTGATACTTTGCTTGATAAAAACTACTTTTTAATCAGCGTAATACGCAAACACGAAACAAGTATTTTTAACTGGTAAGACTCTCAAACAAAACAAGCTTTGTTAGAACCATAGAAGAGAATTTGTACACAGTGAACAAATTTTATCGCAGACTATTCGACAATCGCTGTTGTCATCATCAGTGCACATACAAGTTCTATGGCAGCTATGTTTCTCATAAGGCTACGCTTTAAGTTAACGTTTTGTGTTCCTAAAACAATTAGGCTCAAAGTTTCGCAAAACTTTCACACATTTCCTCAAATCGCGCGTTATCTACATCCTCAAAACCACATAATGCGCGCTTTGATTGCGGCCGCACTGCCCTCAACATGTTATTTATTGCTTGTAGTTTTCTGTGAAGTTCAGCCCTTTGTGTAAAATCGCATGTGCAATGCCATAGCCCCAAGCAACAGTCCACGGTTACGTTTAAATTAGTAAGGTGTTCGTTTTTTCCCTTTGTGCGGCGTTTTACCACCACGCAATTACGCATACTGTTCCGCTGTTGGTCATTTCCTTTTGCAATGCCAGCCTTTTTTTCAATTTTTCAATAACTGTGCAAACGATATTTAGGTCAATAAGTTTCTTGTCACTGATAACGACTTGGGATTTATCCGGGAAGCCGAGGCTATTATAGGCTGGCGCCAAAAACCGCTGAATCTAAACAATGGTGCTTTATAATAATAGCCTATACAGATGTAGTTTTAATTTTTTTAATTGATTAATAACGCCCTACATCAGCGCCTAATATTGCCCAATCCAACGCTAGACTTTAAATGGCGAATGAACTGACTTATTAATGGCGTTTCACTATATCACGCATTTACGCTTGCTATTCCGCTGTACGGCATTTTCTTTTTTAATGACTTCACATGAATGTGCAAACTATATTTTATGTCAGTGGGTTGTTGTTCCCGATGACGACTTAATTGGCTTTATCTGGGAAGCTTAGGCTATTAGGCTAGCACCAAAAATGCCTCTAAATCAAAACCACTGAAGATTGATCACTGTAACCTGGCCCAAATTTGGCGCATAATTATGCCACATGCAATGCAAGACTTTTAAAAGCAAATATACTGAATTCTAGGCTATCTGCAAGCACATTTTATTAAACATCTCGAAATTTTACAACATGCTAAACATTTGAAGTAAAGCTAATATCTTAAACATCTCAGTTTCATATCCATGCCAGGTACAGTAATCCTTTAGCACAGCGCTCCTAGACCGGGGTGCACATTTTACGCTTGGGAGCACCGAAAGCGCCGATGGGGCGCATGAGTACGATGGAATGCATACAGTGGCCAAACTACAAAAAATGATGGTATCGGTCTCTAAGAAAAGAAGCCTCTTTTTTCCAAAAAAATGTTGTGAAACGAAAAACGCATGCGTGACTCCCCCACTAAGCAATGACTGCTGCTTTGTGGTGTGCAATTCTAGCTTCGATAACACACTAAACGACATTCCTGCAGTGCAACGAACGGAAAATAACACGTGGTAATTATGTATCATTGGCCACAGCGAAAAAATTAACTGCTGAATTCGCACCTTTTTATGTCATTGCAAATGCAAACGTTTGGCTACAACAAAGTGAATTGAAGGCAACAAAAAGCAAACAAAATAATCAGAAGCATTAATTTTTTGGCATATCGAAGACGGAAATACGAAACCAGCGCAGAAAAATATTACATCCGGTTAACCAATCATTGCTTAAACGCTTTTCCGGGTTTATTTTTGAATGACCATAAGTATTCACATCCGGGACCAGGAACAATGCAGACTTTGATGATGAAGCCGATACAAGTAGTTTTTATAGTTGCCACACCGACGCCACATGGTCTTTTTTACATCACCAACCCAACACGATCAGTCGCTCATTTACGGAAACTTTCGCACAAACTATTAAATGGCATAACGTGCCGTAAACCCTATTAGATTAAAATTGAAAAAGATTTGATTTGCTTTCCTAAAACAGCATTCCTTTTGCATGTTCAATAAGCTCATTAATTTCATTGTGGGTAAAATACGGAACAGTTAAAACACGGAAAAAATGATGGTTCGACAAAATTTTCAAACAATCCAAAAAGTTAATACAAATCCGAAGAGGATTTTTTTCTCTGTCTGTTACATAACCATCGAAATTTTCGTGGCTCATGAATGTATTTATCCTACAAATGAATTCCCCGAGAAAAAATTACTTTTTGTCGATGCGAAAATAAAAACATTTACAGAAACGATTGGGAAAGAGAGTGCGCAGTGGAGCGAAAAGCCGTAAAGGTCTGATGTTTTAAAGCGGTGATTCTTCAGTGTTCGCTTTGTGTTTTTGTTGTCATGGGTCGGATAAATCACAGAAGAAAACATCCGGTACATTTGCGCCCTAAAAATAGCAAATAATCAACTCGTCAGTCGTCACTTGCCAGCCTCAATAAACTCTAATAAGACCCACCGCATAGAAATCAAACTCAGCCCGTTGTTGATTGTGTGTGTGTGATAAATGAAATGATCAAAGAGTTTAACTTTTGTGTACTCTTTGGCTTGATTAAAACTTTGGATTCTTACCAAATCGAATAAGTTTTATGGTGTTGTTTATGTTACGTGTTTACTTACACTCCCATGGTCGTGGAAAGGTGTGGCTTTGTAGATGGATTTTAAACACATCATGTAATTATATTGAGGGCTGTAAGGTTTTCAATTTCCGGTCTGCTAAACACTGGATTTTGTATTTATTACCGCCACGCCATACTTCAGAATTTGTATTTTATTTCTGCAATATGCCAATTGCCACACATCCCTAAAGCTAAAGGATGATCTCATATTTAACATACTATTATGCATTTGGATTTAAGTTTTTATTTTTACAATGTCCTAGGTACATGGATTTTACTGAAGCATATGATGATACATGTTCTCAAGTTGGTTTTGCATGTAGGTCAGGTAATATAGAACTGCTTCTGTCACTTTTAAATGATGGAAAGGATTACTGTATCCATGACAATCGTGGCTGGTACCCCATTCATGAAGCAGCCGAATCTGGAAATGTGGAATGTATAACAGAACTTCTTCAAGCAGCTGCCAGCAATGATGACAACATTTTCAACATCTGGCCTGTTCCGTTCGATGAAACCACAGGCACCCCTTTAGAAATAGCTGTGCGAAATGGCCATCTTGCAGCAGTCAAAGTACTTTTGCCCATATACAAATCTGTAACTACCACCACTGGTAACATAATATCTGAAGCTGTAAGCTCCCCCAATGTTCTCTCCCTAATCATCCAGGAGTATCCAGAAAGTATTGACACATGCAGCAGTTTGTTTTGTGAACCACCGCTACACAGGGCTGTAAGCTGTGTTCAATTGGAAAGTGTAAAGATGTTGTTGAAAAAAGGGGCTGATAAAGAAAGTAGTGACATGTTTGGTCGCAAGTCGCTCCATATTGCAGCATCCTTGGTTAATCCCAACAGTACTTCTATTTTGCTGGAACTGATAAGTGCTGGCTGTAATGTAAACTCATGTGATAAAGATGGTTGTACACCTCTGTATATCGCAGCCCAAAGCAACCTTATACAAACAGCAGAACTTTTAATTTCCTATGGAGCAGATCCTCACATACCATGTGTGTTTTATAACGAGCACCAGCAAAAAATGTTTAAGGTTGCCCCCATTTCAGCGGCTGCAGAGAAGGGTTTTAATGAAATGCTAAAACTTTTAATTGACAATACTGACTGCAATGTACTAGGATTAGACAATGTGACTTCACCAGTGCTGACAGCAATAATTGGCGAACAACCAGATTGTCTTGAAACTTTGCTTAAATCAGGATACTCGTGTAGTGGCATATTACCTGGCTCTGATGAGAAGAAATTGAGTAAAAGTTTTAAGTATGGAGACTTCATACTAGAAAATGTACTGCCTTGGGATTTTTCCACAACCAACAATCACCTAACTAGAGTAGTTGCAATGTTGTTGCAGCACCAGGCAAAGTTTACACCACAATTTGCCAGTAGTCCTGCTTTTGATAGGCTTATAAGCTCCGAATCGCAAACCAGTTATGAAGTACTAAAAGTGATGCTTGTGTATGGACTAGTTGAGTTCTGTTTCTCGAATTTGCCAACCTTAACACAACTGATTGCGATGTTCGATGAAAGCATTTTGACAAGTAGTTTACAGCCCATGGTGCAGAACAAACTAGCAATGTTTTTCAGTTTTATTCCAAACTTTTATATTAGTTTTTCTTCTGGTTACCCATACNTTTTAAATGATGGAAAGGATTACTGTATCCATGACAATCGTGGCTGGTACCCCATTCATGAAGCAGCCGAATCTGGAAATGTGGAATGTATAACAGAACTTCTTCAAGCAGCTGCCAGCAATGATGACAACATTTTCAACATCTGGCCTGTTCCGTTCGATGAAACCACAGGCACCCCTTTAGAAATAGCTGTGCGAAATGGCCATCTTGCAGCAGTCAAAGTACTTTTGCCCATATACAAATCTGTAACTACCACCACTGGTAACATAATATCTGAAGCTGTAAGCTCCCCCAATGTTCTCTCCCTAATCATCCAGGAGTATCCAGAAAGTATTGACACATGCAGCAGTTTGTTTTGTGAACCACCGCTACATAGGGCTGTAAGCTGTGTTCAATTGGAAAGTGTAAAGATGTTGTTGGAAAATGGGGCTGATAAAGAAAGTAGTGACATGTTTGGTCGCAAACCGCTTCATATTGCAGCATCCTTGGTTAATCCCAACAGTACTTCTATTTTGCTGGAACTGATAAATGCTGGCTGTAATGTAAACTCATGTGATAAAGATGGTTGTACACCTCTGTATATCGCTGCCCAAAACAACCTTATACAAACAGCAGAACTTTTAATTTCCTATGGAGCAGATCCTCACATAGCATGTGTGTTTTATACCGAACACCAGCAAAAAATGTTTAAAGTTGCCCCCATTTCAGCGGCTGCAGAGAAGGGTTTTAATGAAATGCTAAAACTTTTAATTGACAATACTGACTGCAATGTACTAGGATTAGACAATGTGACTTCACCAGTGCTGACAGCAATAATTGGCGAACAACCAGATTGTCTTGAAACTTTGCTTAAATCAGGATACTCGTGTAGTGGCATATTACCTGGCTCTGATGAGAAGAAATTGAGTAAAAGTTTTAAGTATGGAGACTTCATACTAGAAAATGTACTGCCTTGGGATTTTTCCACAACCAACAATCACCTAACTAGAGTAGTTGCAATGTTGTTGCAGCACCAGGCAAAGTTTACACCACAATTTGCCAGTAGTCCTGCTTTTGATAGGCTTATAAGCTCCGAATCGCAAACCAGTTATGAAGTACTAAAAGTGATGCTTGTGTATGGACTAGTTGAGTTCAGCTTCTCGAATTTGCCAACCTTAACACAACTGATTGCGATGTTCGATGAAAGCATTTTGACAAGTAGTTTACAGCCCATGGTGCAGAACAAACTAGCAATGTTTTTCAGTTTTATTCCAAACTTTTATATTAGTTTTTCTTCTGGTTACCCATACATAACTGTGCAATATCCAAGTCTTCAACAGTTGTGTTGTTGGAAAATTAGGCAATTGTTCCAGCACAATCATAGACCTATTGTTCAGTTAAATGATCTTCCAATACCCAAGTGTGTAATAAACCAAATTTTGTTTCGATATAAATATGCCTGAGAAAAGATACATGAAACACAACTAAACTATATACATGCACATGAAACACAACTGGCCTAATGAGAAAATGACCTGAATTACAATCATTTTAAAACTTAAAACCAAACTGCTTTTCCAAACATGTGTTTCAGCAATTTAAACACCTAATTTTTGGATTCCAGCTGTTTCCAAAACAAAACATTAAGGCTTGCTTCTCAATTTCTTGTAATTAACATGGCTGAAGACGAGGAGGATGACTACATGTCCAATGTGTTTGTGGAAGAACCCAACCCTCACAAAAGCACACTTTGCAAACCGACAAAGATTGCTAGAAGACATGAACTGGAAAAGAAGCACAATGATGTGAATGCGAAAAGCCGCAATCAGCCAAGACATATAGTTGAACGTGATTCAAGGACTAAGGGTCTTGCAACTGCAATCACAGAAGACAATCCTGGTTTTAAATTGCTTGCGAAAATGGGTTACAAAATCGGCGACGGATTGGGTGCTAAAGGGGAGGGCCGAACTGAACCAGTACCTGTCAATGTAAAAGCTGGCAGAACTGGTTTAGGAAGGGACTCTGCTGTCAAAGAAGCCCAGGTACGAAGACAGAAGATGCAAGTGGTGGTGAAAGAAAAGCGAGCTAAGCTTGAAAAAATTCAGCACAAACAGTTTCGTGAAAGAATGCGTGACAGATTCAATAACAAACAAGTCGAACAAGATTTGTACAAAAGTCAAAAAGTCTGCCTTCACCTTGACGAAGTTCAGGACATAAAAAAGCCTAAATATGACTTTTTTTGGCCACATGTTGTCACTGAAGATGAGCAAAATGAGTCTGATTCTGAAGATAGTGATGAAGAAGACATTTCAGCAGATGAAAAATTAATATTGTTAACAGAATATTTGCGAACTCAATATTTTTACTGCATTTGGTGTGGTCACAGATTTATTGACAAAAATGAGTTATCTCAGGAATGTCCTGGTAACAGTGCCTCTTGTCATGATGATGAATTTTAATATTTGTGTTTCTCAAGACACTTTATTTTTCCTTACAGATTGTGAAGCAAATTTTCATTTGTTTTTAATCAATATTGTACAAAATGAATCTGGAAAAAATGAGCAACGAAGAAAAACTGACGCTTTGTCGAAAATACTATATCGGTTAGTTTTTCATTTATTTACATTATAGTAAGATGAATTTTAGAGCAATAAACTGAGTTGGTCTGAAGTTTTTTACACTTAAGTTAGTAAAATAACTCGTTGTTTCAGGGGGCTTCTTTGCCCTTCCATTTCTGTGGGCAATCAACGCAGTGTGGTTCGGCAAAGAAGTATTTTTTAAGCCAGAATTTGAAGGACAAGCAAGAATGAGAAGTTACGTCATTCAATCTGCAATTGGTGCCGCCCTGTGGATTGCTGGTCTAATGGCGTGGAACATTATTTTTCAGCAAAACCGAGCTAGTTGGGGTGCCACAGCTGATTACATTTCCTTTGTAATACCGCAGGGTATCCCATGATCGGTTCCTATTATCAGCAGTACTTCGAATGTCATTTGATGTAACCTTGTGAATGGTTTTTGCCTTGCTTTTGTACATTGTATTTTATTGCTGAAGATATAGGTCCACTGTGCAATGAGTTAATTGCCATGTCAGTTGTACATTCCAATAACTGGGATGTGTGTAAATTTTTGTTTGTAAAACCACATGTTTTTATCTTTTGTTTATCATTATAAACTGAAAACAATGTTGTTGATGAGCATTTGAGATTATTAGGGTTGTGAACAGTTATAGGTTTAAGCTTCAACGAATGGGAATCAGGGTTTCTTAAAATAAAAAATGCCATCATTAACTAGGCATATATGCAGATAGCAACCCAATTTTTCCCTGAGAAGTTACAAATTAACCAATGACAGCAGATTAGCATAGACGATTACAATTTTTTAATCGTAACAGTGTAAGTTCTGGGTGGTAGGGTGCAGATCTCCAAGCCAAAAGTAACTTGCAAACAATCGTAACTATACTAAGTGTTGAGGAAGGCTTTATTCGATCTGCCCAGGGGCTGTCGAATTTTACCACCAATGTGCAGGAAGAAGACACGAAGCCAAGTAGAGATGGATAAAACAGCAAGGTTGATGCGACCTCATCTTTAAAACTTAGGGTTATGGCTCAAACCTCCATCTACCAGTTGGACACATTTTGAAGTCAGCAACTTCAAAAAAGACTAACGGCACAGCAAATGGGCAGATAGCTCGATAGTGGACCCATTGTGGGCATAGGGCATTCAGACATTTTTTCTGCACAGGATGAAAACGCAGACAAACAAACCACATGAGTTACCAAAACAAGCAATGTCCCTTGGGTGGAGTGTTACTGCAAATTTGCCGTTGGGGGACATTATGGCTAAATATTTGCATCACTCTTCCATCTCAAAGTTTCTAGGCACGCTGGAACTGCAGTACGAAATTCTGTATGCTGTTGGACACGCGCCGGGTGCCACCTCAACGTCTTGCTTGCATATTAATACAAGCAGTTCCGTGTGCATAAAATCAGGAAACAAGTTATACTTAACGGAGATATTTAGATGTCTGGCACTGGTCAGAAGACAAGGAAAAGTTTGAAATCAAGGCAGGCATCCTGGTTGCACTTTGAGCCACCATATTTCATCAGTATAAGGGGTACATTTTCTTAGTTGCCATCTCTTGAAAATCAACACTTAATGTTCCATCACATCATGAGTCGACCAGCAATCAACACCTAGTATGTGCATTTAAAAGAAAAGAGAAGTTTTTTTTCGATGCACCATCACTGCCAAATCCGTTAGGCTATTCCCCTGCACTAACTTGCCACAGGGGGTGTGAGATGGCTGCTAGAAAGTTACTTAGTTACTTAATTCAGTGCAGAACAAAGTTAAAGAAATCTGGATGGACACATGTAAAAATGAAACTTCAAATGTTGGCAAATGAATCAGATGTAAATTTGCAATCTTACACAGCAAAAATTTTGGCAATCAACATGTAGCGAATGAAAATGAACTAATAACTGCATATTGCACAACAGAAATACAAATGCTTTTAGTTTAAAACAGAAAATCACAATGGTTGAAAAACAACATGGAATAAGCAACATACACTCCTATAATGACAGTTGACAACGCTATACCCTAAAATGGGTTTTCAAATACCATCTTTAATGTCAGTGTAGATGTTTTAAACGCTACCAACCAGAAGGTTGCCAACTCTGCTAAGCTATGATAAATGACAAAAACTTTTATTGATTTCAAAATAAAGGACTTTCCTTTGAAATAAAGGACGGTTGGCAACCCTAAATTTAGAAGAAACCCAATGTATGTAATATATACAGATTTTATAATTTAGCATACTGATTGCAAGAGATTTAAATGTGAAAATATTAAATACATACTTAGAATTACAAAGCTTTACAGCATATTAAAGATTTCATACTCCTCCCATTCGTTGATTTGAAAATCCCTAACAGGGAATTTGACTGGAGTGGCCTTTATCATAACAATGCCATTAGGATTGACCATCACCGAAATCTGATCCTTGCCTAAAACTTTTCCCATTGGCTTTTTAGAAAAGATGTCATAGAGATTAAAAGCACTGCTAGCAGGTATCCCTAGCTGACTAAGAGAAAAAGAATGATTGTAAGGAGTTCCATCTGTCCTTGTGCTTAAGACTGCTACAGCAAATTGGCTATTTTGCAGCGGACGACTCCAAGTCTAAAAGATACAGAAATTTTTAGTGAAAACTCTACTAAATACTAACTTATGATCCAAGAATCTGACATGTTCTTTTTCAGTAAAATCATGTCAATACAATCTTGCACAAATTAACTAAAATATGAGCTCAGCAGAAGACTTATATAACTTTGTCAGGCAATGTTAAAATGACCAATATGAAAAATAGAAACACTCTATTAATGCAAAATATTCCTGTTGTCTTAACTTTCGTAAACCGCCCAGAACATGACTATGATTACCTGTATTTTGTCTTTATTTAGCCATCTTTTTCCTTGCATTCCCATTGGATCCTGACTCACAGCAATTACCTCCTTGTTTTGCAAAATTTGAACAAATTCAGCTTCTATGTTTCGTAGATCATTCGACATAAACAAGGGTGCAGCAAGGATGGCCCACATTCCTGCACGTGGTTGTGGTTATTTACTTTTTGCAGACACTGGGGTGTACCACAGCAAAATTTATTTGTAAAAAAAACAGGTATTTCATTAGTGCATATAGAATTGCTTGGTACCTACTGATTTAGTGCATATCAGAATTGCTTGGTACCTACTGAACAATATGTTATACGTTGACAGATATTAATAAGACTGCACCCACATGTAAATTAGGGATTTTTCTTTAAAACTACAGCATTTTTACTAATAAATTTACTTTGTATCATCTTACAAAAATACATATGTTCTTGAATATATTAAACAAACAAAAACAGTATTCACACTTGTTGAGCAAAGAAATTTACAGGTGTTTCATGCTTGGTGCTTAGCAAAGCAATAAAAGTGATACTTGGTGCACAACCAATCGCTGCTGACACAAAAATGATAAGTAACACAAAATATATGGTTCTTGGCCAAACAGGGTTTTTACCAGTACCTAAAATTAGGTCGTGTTTGGAACACACTCACACTGCAAAAAAGTACATTAGTAAACAATACCCTAAAAATTCAAATAAAATTTAAACCCTGGTTGAAAAAATCCTGGATATTTGCAAAACTGCCTTGAAAAATTTTAAGCACTGCTAGGTTACTTGGAAGGTGTTATATCTTGCACATACCAAACTGTGCCTTGGATTGATCAACACTCAATGAATAGTCTCCCACTATCAACATATCAGGGTCATTCCATTTTCCAGGACCAGCAGCTGGTATTAATACATCTTGATTGGTTGCCCACCATTCAATGATATTTACCACATCATCCCATGAGTCCTGGATGTCCCCATAATTTCGCCATAAATTGCAAATCTCACCCAACTCGGTGTAGTTGACCTGCGTAAACCATTTGTTACTACATGACATAAAACAAAAACAGAGATACAACTGGAACACCGGTTTCAATGGCAGTTCGATTTGAGTGAATGTTTGAATGTATAAACCAGTCCTGGGTGCAAAAATGGTTGCAGACTAAGATTGGTTAACTCAGGGCTCCCCAAACTTTTTGGTTTGCGGACCCTTTTGATTTCCAAAATTTTGATGGAAAAAATTTTGACGGAAAAAGCAGTCTAGGGATACTACTAGAGAGCAAAATCAAATATTAATTTTTTTTGCGCTGTTTTAACATGACAATGTTAGAAAACTTTATGAGTAACCAAGGCAAATGCTCAAATAGATTGTGATGATGACACCTTTGTGGGAAATTGGTGTATTCGCGACCCCTAGTTTGGAAAGCTTTGGTTTATATCTCTAATATCCAACATTGACTTTGGTGTTTGTACTGTTTCTTTTTCTAACCTAATCCAGCTGAGCCCAGCCCCTTTTCATCATGTAGACTTTTTTGAGGTTAAGAAAGGGCTTTAAACATTTATTTTCAGATGGTAGGAAACAAGTTTTTAACCCAATGTCAGGTATAAAAGTGTCTATTTATTAGTAGTGATTGATTCATTTAAAGAAAAGGCTTACAAAATGATTTTGCAAGAATATTAAGCTGAAAGTTTTTTTGTGTTTTTCACAGCGTAATATTATTCTGCAAAACCCTTTGTTTGCAAAAACCCAGTTTGCACCCTGAAAAGGGTAGGAAACACTCGTTTAACCCCTGTCCAGAATTCCTTTTTCATACCATGGTCACACATTGTGTTTAGCTGTATACGTTTCCAATGTAAAGATTTAACAGGTGTAAAACATGCACTGTCATCATTTACATATTTTACCAAAACTTTAGAAGAAGCTCTTTATCATTCACATGACATTGGTAAATAATACCAACAAAATTCACCGGCCAACATAGTAAAAAAAGACAAAATTAACCTTTGGAGGGAGACCACCATCATATGCAGGCCAGCTGCAACTGTAAACCATGGGACGGCCAGTTTTGTTCAAGGCATCACTCATCAGT
>QXVZ01013340.1:0-16403 GCA_008931825.1 Phallusia fumigata | reverse complement strand
GAAAATAAACAAATAATAAAGGTGGTATGAATCCCCATTTTCATTTTTCAGGACAACACGTTTAAGTACATAACATAACCCCATTGAAAAACTTTTTAAGAAACAGAATTTTACTGCATTTGAAAAAACAGACAAACTAGTATGAAAACCAATATATACCCCCTAATTCACCACAACTATTATTTTTGTTTGCGGCCACGAAGGCCACTTGGTGTGACAATGAATGACACCACCAGGTTTAACTTCACTTGCCGACACTTGTCACACCAAAGTTGGCATTGTGACATCAAGGATCAGTTACCCCGCTAGGCCTCGTATTGATAACATGACACTTAAGGTTTTTTTTACATGGATGCTAATGTATGTCAGAATAGGTGACGAACATACTAATTTTAAAGGTAATGGCATACAAAAGAATTGAGGAAACCTATTCTGGACATATTTTAAAGGTTATCATTTAACAGCAATTTGTGTTTAAACAGCATTATTAGCCCGTCCTAGTTATCAAGTGGGTATTGCCCTTTAATCTCACCAAATGTATTTGCATTTTGCAATGTATAGGTAAACAACAGGTTGTAATGGGATGCAATGTGCAACGTAATGTATACATACATATGGGTTAGGCAAAATAGCAAGCAAATACAAAAAACCTTTCACATTTGCCTTAGTGTTGTGTTGAGCTAACCTGTTTGGAGCGACGATTTCCAATAGTTTGCGAAGGAGGCAATTCCACCTGATCATCACTTCCATACTCATCAATAAGTCCAGTAAGTGCATCGCGAAACTCGACCAAGCCTGGATAAAGATATTTTCTCATTATGATTTCAGTGTTTTACCCTATAATTTCATACGAGTTGTATATATTTCTAGTTGGAAGAACTGCACAATTTATAGGTGGAAACACTTTAGTACAATACATATTTAAGGGGTTTCCTATGGAATTGACAAGTTTTCATGCAGAAAGAAAATGTAAACTGAGCGTTTGCAGAATCACACAACAAACAAAAATTCCAAATTCAAATGATTCGAATATCAGCTATAAAGTTGATGGAACACATTTTTAATGCAAGCTTTTCATCAGTATTTAATAGGAAAGGAGATAGGAAATGAAAACAGACGACACAAATTGGTTTCTAGCAATAACAGTCTGTAACAACTGTTGTGTTATATTTTTTGTAGTCTAAGGAACATCATTTGATGGGTTTGGTAACAGGAACTTTCTTTCACGAGTTGCAACGAGAAGGTGATGTTAAAAATGCAATTAAGACTATTTCCAAAATGCTCTTAATTGCTATTTTCAGCATGGAAATACGTTATTGACACATTTTTATATAATGCTATAGAATAGGACTTAATTAAGTATAAACAGCTTCTTTAAAATTGTCTGTATCTCTGAAACAAACCCATCAGTCGATGTATTCCCCAGGTGCACATAAGGGCAGCTGCGTTCAGGCTTTACCAGCAGATGTGTTTCCCCTATTCCAATTGACAAACAATTTTCTCTGCACAAAGCCATGTGTGTCTGTGTGACGCAGAACTAATTGTTGATCAATTTATTGTTCACCCATGGCCTGGATATTGTTTTAGAAATGACTGTCATTACATTATTAAGAACTGATTCTGGAGTTGGTGAAACTGATACTGGTACAAAAATTTACTAGTAAAAGCTAACTTTTACCCCTCCTGAAATAAACATCAATGGAAAGTTTTTTTGCATAGGTTTTGCTATCACCATTCTAGACAAGGGACAAAAACTCGATAAAAAAAGAAAATACTTGATGTCATTGCCAAGCTAAAGCTTCTACATAATGTATTAGTCATTTCAGTATTGGTTCAATCAACTTTGACCACTTTGCCCACAATGTAATAAGCGAAACATATTTGTTCTACAACTATCACAGGCCATTTGTCAAAATCAGGAATAACAACAAACTTATCACAAAAAGAAATATATTGCATCACTTATGCAATTAAGAGGTCAACAAGTTTAAACCACACGACACAGCAAAGCAAACACCATGACGAGATGGTAGTACTTGAAACCAAGCAGATTTGATTAAGGTGAATATTTAACCTACCCTGGGCTGGAATTGCAATCTGTGGTGGGTTGGAAGGACGCCCGTCATGATTATACTGATTGAAGTCCAGGGGCGATTGTCTGTGAATTAACAAAAGGGGAAGTTTAAACATAATACCTTGGACTAGTGTATCCGACACAATAGATTCATGCTTGCTGGAGTTCATTCATTATTTTCTGGTTGGAATGTCACTGGCACAACATGTGCTATTGTAAAATCAAATATTTTTTAACTTGACACTACATAAACCATGTTTGTCAATGTTTGATGCTGGAACGTCAAAACTTTGGGAGTTACGAAACTGTATGAAACATGGTATTTTTTCACCCT
The DNA here is from genome assembly GCA_008931825.1 of Phallusia fumigata. NCBI lineage: Eukaryota > Metazoa > Chordata > Ascidiacea > Phlebobranchia > Ascidiidae > Phallusia > Phallusia fumigata. The sequence goes on along the minus strand of QXVZ01013340.1, from coordinate 13,995 downwards.
TAAGACATATATTGTTTAAACAAAAACAACGCACAACCTGACACGCAGAAATCTGCCCCTCTGGTTTTCTTTTAAATCCAAAAAATAACGCTTGTTTTCACGAGTTATCCGCTCTGTTCTCAGCGAAGCCCGTCGTTCCTCCTAAAACAGTATTGATTTTGATCTTTGCACAAACAATGATTTGTGTAACATGGTGGTATAAAAAGTTNGCTTGTTTTCACGAGTTATCCGCTCTGTTCTCAGCGAAGCCCGTCGTTCCTCCTAAAACAGTATTGATTTTGATCTTTGCACAAACAATGATTTGTGTAACATGGTGGTATAAAAAGTTTAGCTAAGATTTTATCCTAATGCACAAACAAAAAGCGGAACCTTTAATCCGCTTATAAAACTGTGAAGTTTTAGTTAGCTTACTGGTGGTGTATCCGGGTTGGTTGGTCCAAGTGTGGAATAATGCTCGATAAAATCCCCAAGAATGTTACGAAACTCGTTTGCAATCGACATGGAAAGAGTCAACCTGTTCTTGTTGCCACCAGGAGTTACCTGAAAAAAGTCGGCATTGGTTTCATTCATTCTTGCCAGGCAAAAACCAAATTTCACCAAACACATTAAAATTTACAGAATCTTTCCGTACAACTGCAGAAAGTAAAGTAAATGTTTATAAACAACAAGGCACTTTAGCAATGCTGTGAAAATACATACCAGCCTGTACACCTTCGGAATTTAACCTACTGATATGCCCTTATGTGTAACACAAATTAAATTATGTTTTAACAACACAGAGCTTGTCAAGCATTAAACGATAAAGCAACATGATATTCAGGTAAAACTTGTGTTTGAACTCAGAAGTCTTCAGCAAGCCTTACAAAATCTTTGAAAACCTTGTCTTTATTTATATATGGAATCTATATAAATAAAGTGACCCGTAAGTTTCCCAAAGTAAAACAAACCGTTTAACATCAATAAAAAATCAGAGTTTTTTACCAATGAAAGTTTGTTACACAGTTAAATGATTCTAACCTCTGCGATCTTAATGAACCTTCCCCTCAGATTTTGCTTTACATCCAAATAGAAGCGCTTGTTCTGGATGTAAACCATCTTGGAAGCAAGCTCCACTGTTTCCATTTGCTGTTGACCCTGGTAGTACCGCCTCGCACCTGTTCAAAGGACACACGCAAATTATGTTAATAGACCTCAATTTCAAGGCAGTTACTCGACGTGCCAGTTCTACTCCTGGTCTGGCCAAGAATGAGCTTAAACCTATTTTAAGTAAGTAGTTGCCAAAATTATTGTCCCAACAATATTCCACTGCTTTTTTGGGCATTTTTACCAACTAAAAGTAAGTGTATAAACGTGCAAAGTTAATGTAAAACCCACATATTCCAATAACGCTTTCAAATAACCACATGTTATTTGTGGTAATAACTATTGCTTGTTGGTGTGTTTAAAGTTAGACATGTAAATGACATGTAGATATTTAATGTCATTCACCACTTGTTCACAATGCATATCAATGCAGCAAATTGTGCAATAGTGAAATCGGAACGTTGCCTTGNAATGACATGTAGATATTTAATGTCATTCACCACTTGTTCACAATGCATATCAATGCAGCAAATTGTGCAATAGTGAAATCGGAACGTTGCCTTGAATGTGGTTAGATATGTATTTGTGGTTTAAAGCACCGAAACAAATCAAATAATGCTCTTGCTATACAGGCCATTTAAAGGTCAATGTAAGAGTCACCCAGAACATTCTCTCAGATGAAATTCATTTAAATGCATTGATTAGTTTAATGTAGGCGTAGTCACATGAGATTAAATCCCGTATTTTAAATTGGAAATAACTTGACAAATTTCGTTTGCGCTCCCTGGTAAAACCAAAATCAAATTTTCATCGTAAACAAGAAAAAACAAAAGAAATCTGTTTAACAATGAAAGAGGGAACAGAAACATCCATATACATTTACATACAGGAAACACAATGTGCCTTTTGACAAGAAGTGCTGTATAAAAGAAAGCATTTCATTTTGTTAGCTGACCGTGACTGTCAAAATACTTTGCACAACTGATTACTAATATAGATTGAACATTACTTTCACTGAAAGTCGTTTAATGTTGGAACGAAACCAATTATACACTTCACCATTTAGTCATTATGCACCACAAGAGCAATTATACATTTTTCTATTCCTATCCATGAATGGGCATATTTGTACAATTACACACGCCTTTGAAATCTGTTTGAGGAACTAAGTGGCCACAATGTTGTTACACACAACATACTGGCCAGTCAGTTACTTGGTTGTCACTTGTCGTATTAATCATGTTACAAAATGATTCTAGGAAAATATGTATTAACTGAACTACCATGACAGCATTAGCAAACATTTGAATGCTTTATTTTAAATAATTATTCGCCTATGTGAGTACAAATAAAAACTGTTTATGTTTGGTTTTATGTAAACTTTTTGCTGACTGCAACTATGTATACAACAAGACTACGATAGTAAAAAATATGAGGAATTAGAAAAGCTTATAAAAGCAAAATACAGGCAAAAAATTAAACTTTTTAGGACATTTTAAAACGTAGCATTCCATTTTATATTTGGCATGACAAGTGAGTTTTTCCAAATTTGGCACTCAAAATGTTGCCAATTTGTTGTTTTACGTACCTCCTTTCGAGTCGCCCTCTCCACTACCACTTCCTCCATCTCTTTCTGCCATGTTTCAGTTTATTTTTTTCAATTCAACTCACTACAAACTCATCCCTTAACCCACAAAAATCCACAACCGTCGTCCCTAGCTACAAACAGCCAAGCACTCTTAACCTGNGTTTCAGTTTATTTTTTTCAATTCAACTCACTACAAACTCATCCCTTAACCCACAAAAATCCACAACCGTCGTCCCTAGCTACAAACAGCCAAGCACTCTTAACCTGCAAACAAATTAAAGCATGTTAAGTAACTCTTTAACAGATTGAAGCATATTAACGAAAAAAAATTTGGTTGGTATTGTCATCCTCTGCTATATTATGTTGTTGACACTTTTGCTAAGGTTATTTACTCCAAAAAAGGGGCCCAGGAATGCATCAATAATAAAATTAGGATTACAATACAGAACTGAAAAAATTAGTTTTGCAAATAGACCAATATAGTTTATAGTTAGATTGGGACAGTTTCAAAACCATCATCACTTTACTTGCATGAGAAAGTTTAAGTGGATACATGTTGATTCTTTTTGGAAACTAACACTGATTGTATTCACTACATTAAGTCAAAAGTCTGCTATATACAATTTGAAGACAGGCAAAAGTAATGTATCAGATTTTGTACAATTTTGCGATGAGCCAGTTTATAATTATCAAGCTTGAAATCCAAACCACATTTGTTTAAATTTATGAAAAGCTGAATTTGACTTGCCTTTCCAAACAACCAAATGAAAGTCCGAAATGGTAGTTTAGTTTGGCTTTAAACATATTATTTTCTAGAAAACAGCATGTCAATTGCCAAACAAACTTTACATATTGGTCTTTAAGGTTTATATTAAAGCATAAACCCCATAAGCTATTTTCAGTTGAACAATCCACGCTTGTGTACTTATTAGGGCACCAAAAATTAAAAAAACTAAAGCCTTTATCCTATTGCTATTGGTCGTTTAAGTGCAAAATATACAACAGAGCAAGATATTGTTCAGCCATAAATTCTTGAACTCTCTAGTGCTTGCTTGGTTTGGAACGACACCAAATACCGGCCGATTGTTATTTTAGCAACGATTTTATCACAGAATTTGTCGCACCTAAAAAATTTTTGCAGCTAAATTTCTAATTCAGAGAGTAACCGAAAGCAACAAATTTCTAAGAAAATTAGATTTTAGTTTTAAAAACATAAATTTAACGTAAGAAACACAACTTAGAAATCATAATCTGCTCGCACACCAAAACGCCGCAACTGGCAATCAGCAAAGCTGCTGGCGCAAAACAAGAAAGTGGTCAAAGGTCACGTACTGACACCTAGCGGAACGTTTGTTATTGTATGATTTCTATGAAAAAACTATTTTTTAACATTTGTGCACAAACGAAACATTACATTTTGTCAAATGAATGTGGCCTAACTGTAAGTCGACTCCATAAACTTTGTAATATTATTTTGAACTAATTTCACACTTTAGCTTTGTTTTTTAAACGTTTATTCGTGACGAAAAATAAAAGGCAATAAAATATTTTTTGATGTACTTTTTTGAAGTAGTATTTTTTGAGGTTTTTTATCACTTCATAGTTCAGATATACGCGAAAAAATGTGGAGTAACAAATCTCTTCATTTTTGTAATAGTATTTGGGATAATTTTTTAGCAACAAACTCAGTTAACACATGTACATTACATTACACCTTTAAAATCATCGCTGAAAACACTACATTTTTGAGAAATCAACTGCTGGATGACCACTAACAACGCGTTTCAATAAAAAAGGTGCATTTGATTCCACAAAAACATTTAAACTTCAACAAAATAATCCACATACAAATCAAGAAAAGAAACAGATAAACAATAAAGCAGCAACAAGAAAGGCGTTTTACAAATGTGCAAGGTTTAAAGACAGCTTAAGCTTTGGTCAATTCCAATTCTTCGCATTCAAAGTTATCCACTCTCTGGCCCCATCTCGTGGCGCACATCCAAAATCATCATCCGACTTTTACGCCGCCTTTACGGGTTTCTATAGTGGGACAGAGGGCTTTCTCCGTCAAGGGCAAGAAGGTCAAGAATGATTTTCCGCTGGGGAAACACGTGCAACAATTACGTCATCAGTTTGATGACGTAACAAAAACAATGCATGCTACATTATTATTTGTACTCAAATAATAATTACAACTACTGCGTGGGTGGGTTTTTGGGACGTTTTGAAGTGATGTTTATGTGTGTAAAAAAACATGCTTTAAAATGATGAAACGTGCTATGGAGGACACAATGCTTGATTTTAGCAGTGTATGACTCCTGCAAAAGTTTACATTAAATTTGATTCTGATTCCTTTGTGGTGAGTTTATTGGCTTTGCAAACACACCTGCCCCTGAGGGAAACATGAAAACTTATTTCAAAAAGCAAAATTTGATTTTATTAGTGGCCGAAATCTATTTACAAGCAACAGAAAAAAAGGAAAATGGCGCAGACTGATTGTTGGGTCTGGCCACCAGCGGCTTGACCACGTAGGAAAACAAAAGTGCAAGGTAATAAATAATGGCCCGGAGAAAAACAAAAAAACATGGCAATTCAAATCTTAAAATCACTTTTGTACAACAAGTGTTACTGTGTGAATGTATGCGATGAGCGGCTTAGGTAAAATGTTTACATTATCTTAGTTTTTGAGTTCTAAAAATTGTATTTTATAGGTATTAAAAGAGAAGAATATGCGACACCTTGAAGCTTAACGCGCAAATTTTATGTGCAGGCAGTTATAAAATGTTGGGTCGAAAAAGTGCCATTACATTTAAAACATTTAAGATTTTTTTTAATGTAATTTGTGGCGAAATTGAAGATATCTAGGGTTCGGGTTTTTACTAAAGTTTTCTATAAAATCTAAACAAGGGTTTTTCATCCAAACGAGCGCTTTTAAAGATTTAACTCCATTATGCTGATTAGGAAAACTAAAGGATATTAATCCCATTGCACGACCAACGTTTCAGAGAAAATGACACCGAAATGGGGGATTTACCATCCGGTGGATTGTTTCACAATGACTTCCATTAAAAAAATGAATAAAACAAGCAAAAATGACGACACACAATGAAAAAATCGAACGCATTCAACTGCAGGCACTCCACGATGATGGTGATGACGTCATCACTGATGACGTAACGAGCATGCTGGAAATCGTCGACGGCGGTTGTGGAGAGGGATGATGAACGGATGACGTCGCGCCGCGCTCGACTCTCGCGTCATCTTTGTGACGTCATCATGGAACAATGAGGCGGGGAAACACCGCGTGCAGGGGGGGCTGGGGGTTATCGCTATTACCGCGGTGGGGTTCCACACGCGCGTCGGAAGCAGCCAAGCGTAACAGCGCACACCGTCAGTGACGTCATAAGGATGCACGGCAACAGGAAACAAACAAACAAAGAAACAACGGTTAGTGGTGACGTCACAACACGCAAATCTAGGTGGTTAAAGGGAGTTGGAGCGAATTCGCATCCAAACTCTGGTTAAATTGAATTCACAACACCAGTTTAGTTTTTTATTCTGTTTGTCAATTATGTGATTTGTAAAATGGACTTTAATAGAACAATAGAAATTAATGGCAAAATCAATTAACCATAGTTTAGTTCCCTTGTATAATCAAAGTTCCCTTCAACAACCGTTTAATGTATTAATGCAGTTTGCATCAATAACTTTGTAAGTTGCATCAAACTCATCGATTGAATGAAGTGAGATGATTTTGTGCAAAGTGAATCAATATTTGACATGGTCAAAACAATTTAATAGTTTTAAAGCAATGTTCGTTTACAAAGTTAGATTTATAAATATAAAAACTAAAACACCCGAAAAAAGTTAACGCCAACCAATTATCCAACCACCCAGCCAACCAACTACAAAGAGGTTAGTGTAAAAGCAAAACAATCTGGTGATATTTCAACCATTAACTACAGTTAACCCAACAGTTTTATCGCGAACGTATTACTGTTACCACAACACGTCATCGACCAGTGACGTCACGTTTTTTAGTTCTGCACGTCATCAATCTGTGACGTCACGCTTTTTGATTCTATAACAAAAGTTCAAATCGGCGCGTGTGTGATTAGTGGACGACAACAACAACAGCAACAACAACAAGACAAAGCTCGTCATATGACGTCATCACGTATATGACGTCATGCTACAAGCGGTGACCACCTTACGCGTGAACAAAATGCAACTTTCCATACTCTCGAGCCTGCGGGTGCGCTCTTGTCAAAATCGTATTTCTTCTCGGGAACAGGATGACACGTTTTGTTGTCAGTTTCTGTCTGTTTTTATATTGTGCGTTTTTTGTACAACACGAAATAACGACAAACGATTGACGGACGCAAGAGTCGTCTGCACCTCGCTCTGTGCACTAGGGTGAGGTCAGGGAATAAACATCGACGATAGAAAAGCGAGTTTAAAGCCGGTATATAGTTCGATCCGGAATCAGCACATCTGTGCCTTAGATCAGTTGAAGAGGCGACCCAAGTCCGGTAGCGCATTACAACATTAAATAATAAGCGAGTCAAGAAAATCCGAACAAAGGCATCGTCTCGCCCCTGCTGCTTAAACTACGGAACATGCCGACTACGAAAATAACGGAGACGGTAGGGGGACGCGAAAGAAAAAAACAGAAAGACCGTTAATTTACAAAACCACAAACCGTACGCTCGCGCCTCTTCTCCTCACAATCAATCAGCTCAAATGCAAAGTCTCAAAAAATTGTCACCACAGGACGCGCCGCGCGCCTATGCCTGCCTCGTGACGTCATCAGAGTTTGTGACGTCACCGCGCGGCAACGACGACCTGATTTTTTTGCCCCCCAGTCGGTTTTTGGACCCTCCCCGTTTTCCCCGGTATCGGCCATTCACCTTTTGCCAGCATCCAGCTAGTGGTAATCCATCAGTTCCCTGCAAAGATTAAAGAGGATTATTAAAAAACGATAGAGATGTTTTGGGAAACGTAAAAGTTCGATAAAGAAATCGAATTTTAAACAGAAAACACAATTTCACACAGATCAAAGTCTAGCTTATTACTTCACATTATTGTATAATGTCCACGTTATCATTGTCGAAAAGCTACGACTCTCAATATTCTCACACCCACTCATACATTCACACTCGGTCATCAACCATGACGTCACACAATGTTACGTCACTGTACCAGCTTATCACAGTTGGGAATTGCGTCACGTCCGTTGAGACCATCTTGGCCGCGGTCGCCTTGTCGCCCTTTGAGTCCACGGCGGCCTTTTTTGCCCATCTAAGTGACCCAAGATAGTCAATAAAGGTTTAGGAAGTTGAAGAAGAAGAAGTTGTGGAAGAGATTTTAATAGGATCTGACCAGAGTAAAACTCATCTACTATTAGGTAAATATGTAAAATCTGGCACAGATCCCATTTTGTGGTAAAGATAAGTTCAGTATCTGAGGTGAAGTTTATGAAATTGAAGAAAGTGTTTTGTTCGCGAAATGACTGAGGAGATTTTCGTCTGTTTGAATGGAAATGTGGTGAATCCCCTGTTGTGAGAAGACCTCGACACACGGATGCAGAAGAAACACCGCAGTCTCGCATGGGCGACGATGACACACCTGACCGAACACATGCACCACGGGACGCGCTTACGTCATTGTTTCGTGACGTCATTTTTGGGGGCTGCAAGTGCGAAATTCGCTACTTTTCAAGGACAAAACTTTGCCGCACAAAACTGACCGGGGGCCGTTATTGTGATGACGCAACAGTTACGTCATCTGATCCACGTCACAAGCACACAATCGCGAAATCGCGATTTCACATTGCAGGTTAGGACACAACACACACGCGACGCGAGTTTAGTAACTTTTCTCGATAACGCAGTTGTGGCGTCATCATATGTGACGTCATACTCACCAGTGGACACGGGGCGTCGATGCCGGGAGCTCCTTCGTCGCCCTTTTCTCCTTTTCTGCCGCTCTTGCCACGTCGTCCCCTCTTACCGTTCTGCAATGACGTCACGAGAAAAGCGAAGCGCGTCAGTTAGTAAACTGTTGTTAGCAATATGACGTCACAAACAAAAACACACAAAATAATATGGAACCGTATCGGTTTTGGATGATGTCATGCAATAAAACGTCTGTAGACGTAATACGGGAGTTTCCCGGTGATTAGTCAGCACATTTGCAGTGCTTTTAGGTAGGGTTTAATATATCTACATGAGGTGAATATACAGAAACAAAAAAACAATAACAACTAATTGGAAGCAAGTTTTTACAACCAACCAGATTGAGATGTTTGCACCTAAATAGACAAGGCGCTTTTTTGTTCCTGTATATTGGTGCTATAGCTTGTATGGAACCTGACAAGTGTGTTCCATGACATGCATTTATGCACATGCAAAGTGCACACGTTTCAGTGATAAACATACACGCTGTTGTGATGTTAGTTCGTGCTGACTCAGCAACATAAAAGAGGGGTGTGTGATGGGTGTGTCCGTGCACTAAATGTAATGTGCTTCTAGTGAAAGTGCCGATATGTAGGTGTGGTGTGTGTGTTATTTAATTAGCTAGTTTGCATATTAAAGGCATAAATGTGCATTTATGCCACGGTTTATAGTGGGTGTATTTTGCAACTATTCGTTATGTTAGTTTAAAGCAGTAATATAATTTAAAAAAATTCGAAAAACTAAAATTGCTACTACAGTTTAATGTGTCTATGAAAAGTACAAATTATCTAAGTGAAGCAGAGTTATGGTTAAGGTTTTATTGTCAAGTTGTTGCTGTCAAAGTTGTGTTCGTACCTTTCCTGGTGGACCCTGCAATCAAAAGAAAAATACTTTAGTAAACGAAATATTTATACCTTTTAGAAACCAAACGTTCAATTGCTTAAAGCAACTATGCTAAGATATTAGCAGGCAACTACAGGTTTGCCGCATTCGTCAAAAATTACTTAAAGATTATGTGAATAATGTTTCAACTTACTTGTATTCCTCTTGGACCTTCGTCACCCTGTAAGCAAAATAATACAAATTGAAACAATAAATCCAAAACTGAAAGGTATGTAAGCTCAGTATCATAATCCTAATTAGCCAACTATGGCAAATAATCTGCTGAGTTCTGAAACCGCAAAAGTGTTTCAGGATTACCCTCAGGTATCACAGATCGATTTTCGAAAAAACTTGGTCGGTAAAATTGCAACCGAATTTCCAAAATGTTTTCACCAAACGAAGGTGACAGGTTGTGAGTCAACATATCATTGCAATCTAACATTTTTAGTAATGTATTTACAGAGAAAAAAAACTTTTTTACAAACCTTTGGTCCGAGAGGTCCAATCGCCCCCATAGGTCCGGGCCTTCCCATATCGCCCTTCAGTCCGTGAGGTCCAGGTAATCCCTGTGATCGTAACAAAAATAACCTAATTTAGATTTCGTGTTTAACTTCATGGCGGCAAAAAGAGACTGTTTACGCTTTTTACAAGTCAACTACTGTCGAAAACGGTTTGTTTTTGATTAGAAACTTTAGAGTTTAATTGAAAAAAAAACACAACAACAAGTTCTTACCGCAGGTCCGATGTCGCCTTTATCACCCTGCCGACAACAAAGGTAAATTATTAAATTCACAAAGGCAATTACATATTTTTCAAAATTTACACCGATTTTTCATCTTGTTGTTGCAGCTATTTTGCAAACATAGTCCGCAATTAATCACCCATTAAGACATTAGGTATTTAAAAATCAAAAATTTCCTGCAAAAAGTTTAATAAAATCGCAAAAAAGCAAACGCCACCATAAACTAAATAAGCACCACCACACATTTTAACCTTCTCGTTTTGAGAAAACAATCAAAAATTGGCCTTCGAATTTAACATGCATAAACACCGCTTTGAAATCACCTGCTTAAGAAAAAATCAAATAAAGAAACACCACCGTTCAAAAATCTAAATAGCCGTTATCACCCAGGAAAAGCCCCCGAATCACCCCTTCACCCAACACTGGGTAACTACCTTATCACCGGGCAATCCATCAAGCCCCGGGTCACCCGGAAAACCGTCTAGACCTGGGGATCCCTGTGGGTTATGGCAAGATGTTGTTACAGAGCAAGTTAAAGCAGCCAGCAAAGCACGGATACATTACAGCAAAGCGAGTTTACAAACATTGAACGTTTGTAAATTGATAAGTGGTTCGCAAAACCATGTCTAATGTTATTTCCCTGACAAGGAAGCCTTAAGTAGGACCTCAGATCGACTGTCTACAAAATCTGATTGTCCAAAAAGTTGTCTTGATTTTAGCAATAGCGATTGAAGCATAATAGAGCTATTGACAGAAGCAATGCCATATAGCAACTACTTTGCAATAACATCATCATTTTGATTCGCGTTGATGATGCGACAACATAAGCAAGCTCTTCAAGATCAATTTATCAAGAGAAAGTCAGAACTTACCGGCAGCCCCATTGATCCTCTATCGCCCTTCACGCCAACGCCGTCATTGCCTGGTAAGCCCTAGAAAGATCTTGAAGGTTAAAACTGAACCTTACGTCATCTACGTCACACACACTTTTACTCACGTCACTACCGGCAATACCGCGTGGTCCCATGGGCCCAATGGGTCCCGGCGGCCCTCGTGGTCCAGGGATCTGTAAAATGAAAGCAACGGGTTTTAGAAGGCGACGTATCAGCATAAATTGGGTGAAAAATAATGTGAAATAATAAAAGACGACACAACGGCTACAAGCGGGTTACAATGAAAAGCTAAGCAAGCAGTTCACATAAATGCAAAGCGTGTGGACGGAATGAAGGGAACAGCAAAAGCAATGAGCTTGACGCGTGTGTCTTTTAACGATGAAGTACACTGAACATTTACATGCAACCAGGATTTTGAAACGAGTTTTAAACATCATTAAACGAAACGAAACATTTTAACTAAAATACACAAAACGCTTTAAGATTTCTTTCCGACTTTTTGAAAGCACGTCGTTATTGTTTAACAATTACTTTGCAAAGCCGTGCACGTTAAACATACAGTTGCATCTGCTCTATATTTGAAACAAAGTGGCAGATTTATGCGAGTTTTTGTTCGGGAAACTGGATTCCAGTTTCATTGGGTGTGTCAGCCCCCCTAATAAAATGACGTCATGCATCCAATTACCGATCTTGCATCGGTTTGGGAGCAAAACACAAAAAAATAAATTGAAATCGTAGCTGACGTATGAAAAGTTAAGCACGGCACAGTAAGCAAAAGCGTTGGTTAGAGGCAAGCTACTGTGCACCGCAAGCGAAAGCCAATGATTCAAGTGAGCCTAGGTCGTATACGCACGTAGAGGGCTCCGTTTGGTGCCGTCATGGGCGCAGAACACTTGCAATTCTGTTGAGAAGAGTTTGTTACAGCGAACAACCGCAAAATACCTCACAATTTTTCTAGCTAAATAAAGATTAAAAATCTTGTGAGGGTCACTAAATGCCGCCATCACTCATGTTTATGGATTTTATGACGATTTCTAAAAGTTTGCATGAACTAAAGCCATACTAAATGTCTCTGGCAGAGGATTCGCAATATACTTACTCCCGATCCGTTAATTCCGGGTGTTCCCGGAGTTCCGTTTAGGCCAGGAATTCCGGATTTTCCAGGCAAACCTTGTTCTCCCTTAGTTCCATCGATTCCGGGTGAACCCTAAATCCAACATTAGCGCGTTAACAATGCAAAATCCAGAACAAAGTTACAAGAATACTGTCTAAGCAAGAATTTTACATAAACTGCAGTTAAGCAAAATTAATCATTTTTTAATGGGAATATAGTTTTTCTTTTTAACGTCTTCGTTTCCTTATTCGAATAGAGTCACTCACATCTTTTCCTGGTGGTCCACGGGGTCCCTCCAATCCCGGATCGCCCTTGCTGCCTGGAAGACCCTGAATAAATGCAAATTCACGTTTAGGCCGAACGAAAATCGACGAACAAACGCCTTTTTGAGAGAAACGCCGTAACAAAACAACAATGGAAAAATAAATGACCGCAAACCTGAGAGCCAGGCGCTCCGATCATTCCGTCAAGTCCATGGAAACCCATCTCACCCTGTTTAAAACAAATATCAGATTTAATGTTTTTTTTTCTATGTTTTAAAGGAAGTTTTTGGAGGGACTTTGCGTTGGTTAGATTTTTTTTAAAACACTGGTAAGTAAAAAATCTGTTAAGATGTTTGCCAACGAACCTTTTCTCCGTCTCTGCCTGCAAGTCCCATGTTACCCTGCACAGAAAAGGAAACAACCGAGTGACTGATTAATCCGAAAAAGTTTTTTAGTAAAAACTACAATTTAACACTAGACTTCTATTATTAACCAAAGAGTTTCAATATGTTACCAGAACTCCAGTAGAGTACCATGAACAATTTTCAATTAAAGAATTGGTGTTGAATTAATACCTTTGGCCCAGGAGGTCCTGGTGGTCCGGGGAGGCCTCGTGTTAAGTACGATGGACCCTGTTAGTTCAAAAATTTTGCTTATTATGGGCGGCAGTTTCGAGCGGAAAGTATGGAAAGTGGAAAACTAAATTACGTTTTGCGGATTTGTGGAAAATACTTATTTCTGAGCCGAAATAAGTACAGAGTTTTGTTCAGGAAATTATTACATATGTTTCATGCAAGTTATTTTGAAGACCACTGCCGATTCAGTTTTGATTTATCCGCTAATATTGCATTTTTAACAAGCAAAAAATGTACCATAAATTAGCGCTCATGGATGTCTTAGTGACAATTGATGTAAAATGATAAAAACATGTGGTTGCAAGCGCCTGAGCGCAGAGTGCAATGTTAAAACACAACAATGTCAAGCAAACAACAGATAATGGACGAACCTTCAGGCTTTCCTGCATGTCCTGAAGGAAGAAAAGACAAAAGAAGAAAAGCGTTAGTGCCGGAAGCGACAAGTGTTGAGATCAACACACCACACAAAGCAAATAAAATGCTACAAAAATACTACAAAAGCTTTAAACCACTGGTTCATCCAGGGGTAAAAAAATCAAGCCATGCTAGTGATCTGCATTNCACAAAGCAAATAAAATGCTACAAAAATACTACAAAAGCTTTAAACCACTGGTTCATCCAGGGGTAAAAAAATCAAGCCATGCTAGTGATCTGCATTGTAGTGCTGTTGCATCAAGCTTTAAATTTGAATGGCGTAATTTTTCAATATTTTGTAACAGAGCATCAGTAAGATGTATACTGATGACTTAGGCTCACAAGTCAAGGGTGTGCTTAGAGCATTTTCGGGTGAATAAAGATTTTAAGGTTTGGTTCAAATTTCCTACCTCTGGACTTAGAA
>QXVZ01013336.1:9523-21617 GCA_008931825.1 Phallusia fumigata | reverse complement strand
TGAGACCGTAGAAGAACGATTGCTCTGTGGAGGAGGGAATTTGTTAGAATAAACTTTTTACATCAAGTGTCTCCACAATGTAACACGACTGGGTTAGTTCAAACAAGACAACTTGCAACTCGTGAACGAGCGAATTGTCGGGTTGTGCCGTTAGATCAGTCCCCTTAAATGGGCGTCGCACAATAATTCCTTTTCGTAGCTAAACGGATTTTGTGTCAATAAATACAACTCTGACAATAAGCGTCATTATTATCGTTTACTTTGGTAACAAGCGTAACTGTTTTATAACATCGTAATTAAAAGTTTGACAAACACTGGACCAACCGGGCGGTCGCAGCCATATGGCTTTAAAAAAAAGACAGATTTAAAAAAATAATTGCAACATTTGATGATTTAGATGACTTGAAAGAAAAATGTTATACTGAGACGCGGGGAAAAACTGGTTTCTGCATTATTTGATAAATGAAAAGTATAAACCAAAGATGTCTCAAAAAGGAGGACATACTTTCGATTTCTGCATTTGGGCAATGCTGGACCAATTCACATAAACCAGTGTTTTCTAAACTTTTTTCGATGCGACGCCTTTGAAAAAGTTGGTCGTATTTTCGACGCACCAGCGATAATAATTCAATATAGATGCTTATAATGTCTCAGTTGTACATTAATACAAAAACAGTTTAGCTACGAAACGGAATTACTGTGCGACGCCCTTGGATAAAAAAACGACGCACAGTTTGAGAAGCATGGACGTAAATCATCTGTTAAAACACGTGGAAACTCATGTTTCCTTCAAGTTTCCCCCAAGACGTTCCAAATTTAACCGAAGAGAATCTCTGGATTGGACGATTGTTTTATTCACTTCCAACCATCAATCCAGGTCCCAGCAACATACCCGCACAATTTTTCCCGTTGCCCGCAAAACCTTCGCCACAAATGCACTGGAATCCACCAATCACGTTCGTGCACGTCGCGTTGTCATGACAATCGTCACGGTCCAGTTCACACTCGTTTACGTCATCGCAGGAGAAACCATCCCCATAAAATCCATCCTCACACTCACAATCGTAACCTCCCTGAGACGACAAGCAGGAAATAAAGTTACAGATGCAAAGCTCAGTTTGTGTTCAACTCTGTCTTGCACCCAAATGTGCTGATGTGAATGTAACTGAGGGCGACCAGCGTATTTGGAAATGGCACTCTTTGGAAAATTCACATGACAAAACCTAATCTGTTACACAGTTAATCTAACGTGTTTAGTAGAAAACAAAAGTTCGCAAAAAGTGGTTTTGTTCAATTGTGAATTTTCACATGAATCAATAAACAAAGGCTTTCGTGTGGTAATGAATTTTCTAGGTCTTTGTAAAAAACGCTTTTTAATGTTAGAAAGAAACGTTAATGAAGAAATGCATGGACACAGATTGAAAGTTACAAAATTAAAACTGGGCCACTATGTTAATTTTTTGTGATTTTCAGCTTTTTAAGTTTATGTGGAGTTCCATCAAAGTAAATGTCGCATAATATAATCGGCTTTGCACACACAGTAAACCTCGGTTAAACCGCATCTTCCCCTAATTAGAATGAAATTGGAGGTAGAAATGATTTCTAATACTTTTTTAACAAAACGTTTCGAATAATCCGAATTATGTATTCCAGATCATTGCCCAATCAGAAAATTGTCAAAAAACGACCACAAGAAAAATAGACTAGCAGTGTAACAATGGATGAAGCCCTATCCCGCAGCGAAATAACTGTAAAGTATTTTGTACCTTTTCATTCTCACACTCCGCGAAGACGCTACAACCATGCAAGTCGTCTTTACACTCATCCACATCATAACAAATGTATCCATCTCCTGTGTAACCGTCCTCACATGTGCATCGGAAGAGAGAAGATCCGCTCCTCACACACTCCGCATCTTCGCTGCATCCTCCAACATCCGCTGATCCCAGCGTCCAGCCAAGATGAGGATCACAAACTTTCCTCTGTGGTTTATTATAACTCAGTAAAGTCGCGTTTTGCAAGTTCCTGCTGAACATATTTCTCTCTGTTCCCAAAACACCAGTGCTAAATATCAACATTAGCGCTTCAGCATCGAATCTGGTCAAATTCCCCCCCAACACGGTCACAAGGTGGCGCAGCACGACAGATTCAGAAGGACTGGTTTGGTTTGTAACAATGCGAAGTTCGATAAGTTCAACTTCGAAATCTTTGATGTCAGGTAGAAGTTCTGACCGTCGATTCCTCGCAGCATTTTTATAAACGGATTCTAGGTTTGTTTCAAGGAAGACCAAAACCGCTTTATACGTCACAGAGTCTGACGTAAGAGTTCGGAAAAGATCGGCGATCCTGGATGACGTCAGATCAACCAGAGCAGAAAAAGTCTTTGTTTCAAGTTTACCTTGTTTCTTATCTGCACCGTCTTTGGGAGAGAAACCATCAATGACGTCTACATCGAATGGAATATCGAGAAAAGATTGGGAAGGAATATTAAAATCGCTTCCAGTTACAGATTTGTGGAAACTTTTAAGAAGCAACTCCGTGTCAATGTCATCATTACTTTCAAGTTGAATGAGATGATCGGCTACCAGGCAAGAATACCCGCATTTAGGTTCATTCTGTTTCCTCCATGTTTCGTTGGTCTCTTTGTAAAGATACTGAACCAGATCAACGACCATAGGGCGTCTGGTCAACACAACAGCAGCTGGCATGTCGGCAAACTTTGAATCCTGCGGGGTTAAGAGCTTCGAAATTCCGTAGAGCAGCCGCAATTCGTCTGAAGTCAAACCCCACAGGATCACAGCTTTTTCAACAGTAGCGTTGCAGCTTAAGGAAAATGCGCTAGTGGATATATTGCGAAGTATAGATGGAGATGAGTCGAACACCAAACTAATGTCGGTTGTATTTGAACTTGTTATAGAGGTGAGGGCTGTCAGTAAAACGTCCTTACATGATTTTGTCGATGATGGAAATCGGAAACTCACACTATGTTGAACTACACTGCTGTTTGCCGAAGAAGATTTGGTTATATTTGTTACCCTTACTTTAATAATAGATGAAAGTAATTCTATTTTTATCTTATAATCGTCATCGTCTACGTCATTATCTACATCATCATCGTCGTCATCATCTACGTCTTCGTCGTCATCGTCATATTTATCAGAATTGTTTAAACCGGGATCACCACTACCACTTCCTCCACTCCCATATTCATCCTGATCCTCATCTTTTTCTTTCGTTACCCGGTCAATCTTGCGGAAGACAAGATCCAGAAGCAGCGAGTAGGACTTTCTCAACTCCGCTTCCAGACTTGCGGCAAGCAACGAATAATCCAGGGACTCGGGTTCAGGCAAAACAACGTCATTCCTCAAAGTAAGGTTAGCCTCGAAATCAACACTGAACCTGTCACCAGCGGTCGGGATGTTGTTGACATCAAATCTTCTGTCAGGACGAAACTGGATAACTTCAACTTTTTTAACTTGTGGTGCGTATCTGGAATAAGTAAGGTACAGATCGCGTTCTAACTTGAGTCGGAAATCTTTGGAAGCTTCTGATTTCAAAAAATCCGTTGAGTTCGTTCCGTTGTAAAGTTGCAGCGACGCGGGGTTGATGCGGATGGAAGCGACTGCAACGGCCCTGTAATTTGCGTCAGGTTTTTGTTCCGCTAACTGCTCCTTCAAACTTTCCTTAAGCTGACTTGAATCGGGAAGTCGTGATATAAATTCCTTGTACTTTTCAGGTTTAATAACTTGCAATGAAAGAAATGGCGCTGCAACGACAGGCGGATTTTCCAACGATCGGTTCTGTGGGCTCAGGAAAGCAGCTAGCACAGATTCGTTAAAACCTGCGGCTGTGATATTATGCGACGAAGCGCCAGTGAGTGTAATCGCGTGCCCCACAACAGTCGCATTATTTTCTAACTTCACAAATTCGACGTCCACGTCAGGTTGTAGGAGTTGCGAGTAGAAAATTTCCAGCTGCTTTTCCACGAAGTCGACGAAAGTTGAGCTAAGCGAGGTCGAAGGGCCGAGTAACGTCGACACGGCTTCCACAATAGGGACTTCCCCGTATAAAATGGTTTGTTCTGAAACAAAAAAACGGACTAGATTCGAAACAGACATGATGTGGTGAATAACTAAAAAATATTAAGTTGAGCTACAATAATGAAATCACCGATTGTTGAAATGTTTGCAATACGACGTATTCACCATACACAAGCTCCCTAGCAAATGTTTTTAGCTAAACAACAATATATTTCACGCATTACAATCCACTAACCAATGCAGATTTTTTCGTCGTTTTTATCTTCAACAAATCCAACATGACATTTGCATTCATAATCTCCATTAGTATTTTCACACTTTGAATTGACGTCACAAATGTCGTCATCCTCACATTCATTGACGTCATCACAACGAAATCCGTCACCTGAGAAGCCGAGGTCACAAGAACAGTTGTAACCACCCTGCAACCACAAACATAGGGGACTTGTTTTTGCATTAAAGAAGCATTTCTCGTATTTTCTGAAGCCAATGTTCGAGATGATTTAAAATATCTACATCAAATCTAGAGCAAAGGTCATGAAATTTTGTGAGGATTGAATCAGTGGTTTTTAAGTTGTGGTGATCCCCCACATGTGGGTAATAACAGGATACCAGGAGGGTAATTAGCTAAACCTGTTCGTCAAAATATCACTGTTTTATATTAAGTAAGACAGAACCAGCAAAATCAATAGCTAGATTTTGGTAAATTGTGCGAAATGGAAATTTAGGGAAAAAGTAGAAGGAACCTCTGCAGTAGAAGTTAATGTTCTAAAAATTGTCGACAATATGTTTTGCCGCAACACTGAATAACGAAAAAATAGTTTCCTGTTTTTCTTGCGAAATATTTGAAATCTAGTCCGATTCAGAGTTGAATACATTCTCATTTTATGGTCTACGTCAATGTTAAATATGCAACAAATGTTTGTTCACCTTTTCATTGTAGCAAGTAGCGTTGTCGTGGCAACCATGTTTGTCTGATTCACATTCATCAACATCATCACACACTTCCCCATCTCCGATAAAACCATCATCACAATCACATATAAACCTCCCGCCATCAAATTCACACCCAGCATCGGGACTGCACCTAACTCCCTGTGAGGGGAAGTCCCCATAAACAGGGGTGTAACCCTTGACGGGGTCGCACACCGCCCCAATAGGGTCAATCGAATCTTCAGTGTTCGGTTTGCACAGAATTTTCCCATCTCCTGTAAAGCCATTTTTGCAGGTGCAAGCGAACGAACCCTCGGTATTGGTGCACGTCGCGTTGTCATGACATCCGCCCGTGATGACGTCACACTCGTTGACGTCATCGCACTGTGTGAAACCGTTACCAGTATATCCGACCTCACATGAGCAAGTGAAACTGCCCATGGCGTTCTGACAAAGCGAGTTCACGGGGCAACTTGTGGTGAGACATTCGTCGTAATCTGTAAGAAAATTCGGTTTTGCAACAAGAGATGGCAAATTTGGGGTACAATAGTGAAATATTTTGTGCGGTGGCTGCTAGACGCGATGTGTAGAGATGTGTGGCAACTTTGTTTAGTGGAAAGCATACAGCTAAGATGGAAAACCGTCTGCGATTTAATGAACAACCTTTTTGCCATCCGAACAGTAATGCCACTTTGTCTGTGTATTAGCATTAGAAGGTCACCTCATTGGTTAGTGGCTAATGTGTAAATACATGGAAATCTAAATTAATTTACTTTTCATCTCTGATTGCAAATGCAATCAAAAATCCAAATATATATGCGCCAGTTTACAATATAATTGAATTTGTGTAAACGACTTTGCGTGGCTTATTATTGACGTTATTGCCCTATGTATTTAGTTACAACGCACTGTGCAGCTCGTTGCTGCAGTTGCACTGTACTTAACGTTAGCAAAGCGGTCGCCTAACTTGGCTAAAAAATGTATTGTAATATGAGCTAGTAAATCATTTGTCAACAGTGGCACGCGTGCCAGGGTTTGCTGACCTTACAGTGAAACAAATTTCCTGTTTAATTTTCACAATCACCTTCGAGTAGAGGAACGTTAATGAACATTGTGTAATCCACAACTCCAATCAATCTTGTGCGGATCGCTTCCACTGCACTGTCGGTGAGTTGCCGGGGCGACAACTTGTTCGGTTGGGAGGAGAGAGTTTCAACGATGAAATGAGCTTGGGTATAACCTGCTTTCTCCGTGAACGTGTGAACTTGAAATGTGACATATTTTGTTTCCACATATTTGTACCACAGTTAAAACGCATTAACGATTTCATGCATAATGTTAGGTGGGCTAATTAAAGAAATCAACAACGTTGTTAGTTGAAAAGCATGTTCATAGGTTTACTGCAGGGATTCTCAACCAGGATTACCCGTAAACCCCTAAGGGGTTACAAGATCTGTTTCTTGGGGCTACGTGGGTATTGAATTATTGGGTCTATTATGTAGATACTATATAACATCCATAACATCATTTCGAAGATATTAAATTTCTATTATGACTTTACAAAACATCAAAAATGCGCCGTGGGCAGTCTAACTAGAATTTGGATTAGCGAATTACCAAACTGCTGTAACATTCAAATTTGCCAACGATAAAATGTTTTCAATAAGTAGATACAAGCCAGAACTTACTTGTGTGTAACACAATTTCTACGTTGTGATAAATGTGTAAAACAAGTTCCTGATGATGACAACAGCGTTTGTCGAAATGTAGAAAATGTTCCCCCCACAAGTACTGGCTTGTATCTTCTTAATGAATTATTTATAACCGTGAATTTTGTAAGGACCGAACAAAATATGTGAAAACTCACCAAACACCGACTTGACCGAGGGAATTTTGTATCGCAGCGATTTCAGCAACTGCCAGTCAACTACAGGAGCGTAAGCATGGAAAGCATTGCTGCTGTTGTCACCAAGCTTGGAATCGAAAACCCGGCTAAGTACAACGCTCCCTGAAAACTTTTGTGACACTGCAAAACAAATGCATGTTGCTGGTTGTGCTGGATGTCCTATATAATTTATTGAATTCTGTTAACATCTGGAGAGGTATTGCGGAATAAAGATGTACGTCAGACTTAACCATGACACTGTTTACAAATCCTACGTACACTACACTGCCTACCAAACTAAACCAGGGGCCAGCAACCCACAGCTCGATGACCAAACTGGGCCAATCAAGCAAAATCATCCGGCCTGCACCCCCTTTACAAATTGCCTACTTGTGACAAGCAACCTTATGTTAAAATGTACGGGTGAGGACAAAGCTAAGATTGTACCAGAGAAACTTGTGTGCTTCCGTGAATTAATGTTTAACAAAATCATAAACAGAGAAGGGAACGAAATTGTAAGTGGAAATCGGACTGACATCGGTTTTGGCCCCTGGGTAAAGGTTGCCGGTCTTGTACTTAACTGTTGCACAATATTACAACCGAAATTCGTTCATAAAGATGTAAGAAATTAAAACTATAAAAAAGGGTAGTGGAAAAATTTGAAGAGCCAGTGTCGTTTACACGGAGTCGAAACTCATTATTCACTATCTTGCCCAGATCACAGAAACCAAATTTCAGACCAGGAAATTAGTAGGACGTGAAAATTTCAAGTTAGCATCATTGTACCCGTAAAACATAGAGGTTCAAATAAACATAATCGTAGGCCCCTTCAGTAAGATGGCCATGGCTTCAATCAAAACATAAAAATGTATTTTAATCGCAAATTTTCACCTTTGCCGTCGGATTTGAAATATCCCTGCGGATAGAAACACCAAGCGAACCTCTGCTGCTCAGAATCGAAGCAACAACCACGTGACTGACAGGCTGATGACGTAATCCGGGGATAACCGCAGTTGTCACGTGACGCGTAGTTGACCAATCGGCATTTGTCGGGCTCTGGGCAAACAAAACAAAACTGTATTTTCACGCAACCAGTTAGCACAGTGGATTGGCCACCCTTTAAACACAGTGTGTCAGCGTCAAAATGCTAATACCATAGCGTGCCAAGTTGATGACATCACATCTAAATGTTTCTCCGTTTAGTTGGATAATTTTTATAATCTGTACAAGGCTGGTTTACACTGGCTCTCTGTAGCTCGTTGCTGCAGTTGCACTCGTTCAACGATAAAAATTTGACTAAATAATGTATTAGAACATAAACTCGTAAACCACCTCGCGTGTCAGGGGTTGTCGACCACTGCTTTAGCACGTAACTGCAGTGATTTACAGATTGTGATGAAAATCTTGTTATTGCTTCATTAACTGACTCAGACAGAAAGCAATAAGATATATTCGACTGCATCTAATTGTGATATGCTTTAAGTCGAGTTCCGCTATACAAATTTGGACGACGCAAAATGAACGCATTCAAAATCTATTGAACAAATATTTTTCTCTGGCTGGTTATTTTTGAACAGAATCGGTCAAGTTGGTGTTTACGAGTTCAGCTGATCCGAGCAAATATTCACGTTTTTTAGCGAAAAAATGGAAGCTTACCACCAGATAGAAGACCTGCATCCCTGGGGTTCAAACGCGGAACCATCGGGAAAGGAAAATCTGTTGAAGAATAAGAATAATAATCTGTAAAACACTCACAAGTACTGGATTGTATCTTCTCATTAAACGCCTTTTAAAATACCCAAACCGATGTGATTGTTTTTTGAAACTGTAATTTTTTTATCAAGTTACAATTTGGACTGACCTGTTGGGTAGTAGCACCATGGGGAGTTCCCCTTGGGTACTTGGAAGCAGCAACCGATATTCGTGCAAGTTTGACTTCGAATTCCGGGCCAACCGCAATCGATACGCTCGTACTCGGGCAGAGCGCAGGTGTCTGCAAATCAAAGTTGCGTGAATTTAATTCGCTTTAACACACAAACCTCACAGGTATTGTAATAAGTTTCAAATACCCTAGATTAGTGGTTCTTGGGGGGTATCTTATTAAGGGGGCGCTGTAGAGTAAACAAACGATTGTGGGGCGCTGGCAGAAAATTAGAAGGATAAAAATCAAACCACCAGGCTTTTCATGGGCCGTTTAATGTATTTAACGCAGTACATGTGAAGTACATAAAACACAATAACAATGCAACACTAACACAACTGACCAGTAATGATAGCAGCGCAAAAAAAGGTAATCAGTTACTTTATCTTTTGGTGAAATATATACACCAGTATGACCTAGGGATGGATAAATTGTAAACCAAAAGTATAAGGTACTTTTAATCATCCGAAACCAAGTGTTTGTCCGTCATGCTTTTCTGCGGTGATTTCTCCTAAATCTTACGTGGCATATAAAGGTTTTATTATTTCGCTATCGTTAGATTACAAGGTCCGACAAACCTGCGAAAATCATGCTCCACAACGATTGAAGAATCACACAGAGAATTATTTTATGTCGCATTTTGTGCTACTGTTTTAAACCCGTGCTGTCAAAATGAAAAACTGTAACCTTCTGGTAAAAAACTTTCCTCCGCATCTCACAAGTCTAGCAGTACGCGAGAAAAGATAGCTTAGCTGTCTATTAAATTCATATTGTAAACAAGCAACTGTTCAATTACGACCCCCAAACATTAATTAGCTGATATCATTTTGATATAAAACTGATAAAATGCTTTCACCATCAAAACAGCAGATCGAACCTAGACTTCCATCAACCCGTTCTATCCCGACCTAACTGTGGTGCAAACGAATATTAGTGTTTCTATTCACTTACCAATGCTCACTTTTAAGTAAATTGTTAATTGGTGGACGCATTAGTTGAACGCTGGGTCATAAAATGGACGCGGCTGGACAATTAGAAATGCCCAGGTTCAACTAATTGACCATTTATGCAGCCCTCTCTACGTATCCATGAGTCTTCCATCCGTCGCTGTGGCGGTGCTGCATTAGGACGACTGTTGAAATAAAAACACTTAAGAAGTCAATTACTGCGAGTTGGATTACTGGTGATGTTTGTTTAGTTTGTGTACAAAATTGAACAGAGATTGCCTTAGGCCTGTGATATAGGTTAGAAATCAATATAGTATAGGATATTAAACAAATTTTTAAACTGTCCAGGTCAATTGTTAACATGTTTGTGCACAATTCAAACACTTTAAGTAGAATGTCAATTTCTGTTGTCTGATGTGCACTTTCTCATGTTGAAATTGGCATTGATGCATATGCCTACAGAAAATTTAACAAGCATTTCTTTAAAAACACTTCCAAATACAGCACAATGTATTTTCATCGTAAGAAACAAGGAATAGGAATAGGTTATCAGATAATCAGTAAGCTTAAGTATTCGTAAATACCCATCTTAAGAACTTGTCATTTTAAATATATTTGTTCATTATAATACACAACAAATAAATCGATTAGGAGACTAAACTGCTCATTTAATAAAACTTATACATTATTGAGAGCAATCCACGATGCCTCATGTATTATTTCGTCTAGACAAGCTGGCCACATCAAGATATAAACAACATTAATATTTTACAAGATAAATTCAATAAACTGAAATGAGATGTAATATAAGCAAGTGTGTGATTGAAGTGGAAACATAGCTCTTAGCTAAGTCGGATGGGAGCTGCTTGCCATAAACAAAGGCAGAAAAGATTCAATAATAGTCAGTGATTTTTTCAACCTACAATGAGCAAAGAGTTGTGAGATATGAAATGTATGATTAAAACTCGTTAGTTGTCAGTGTCACACAACTATATGTAAACAAGCATTTAAACACACTCTTTTGCATAATTCAGGCTTTTTGTACGTATTTTACATTGTTTTTTAAAAAACTAATGCAAAGTGGAGCAAATAGCAATGCTTGCATTTAGAAAGTTAGATATTTATTAAACAAATGCATAACTTCTGGAGAATTTGTTTGTTGTTGTATTCAGTGTAAATGTAGAATATTTATTTTCATATGATGCCACTTTATTATCATTAGACAACCCTGAATTATTTCTCTTTTTCTGCAAGCAAGAATATGTATGGTCGATGAAACAAGTGTATTGTGTACAAATAATATATGACAATCCGGTTCTAACATTACAAAAAGAAGCAAATACAACAGGGCCAGCCAAATGTTATTCCCAATTAGTATATTAACCCAAATATTTTCTCTTGCCTATTTGTCCAGGACTGGAAATGTCGGCTATTTGTCTGGTAGTTCTTTTCCACACTTGCATGGCCCACCGATTAAACTTAAATTTTCCCATCCTTGAGATACATCACACACAATCTAAAAATCCATGAAAGTTTCATAGTGCCCAGATTAGCAATATTAAAACAACTGCATGATAAAATATCTTTTTGCCTAAATTGCAAAAAAAGCAATAAAGATCAAGTTAAAAAATCGTTTGAGAAGTTTATGAAAAGTGGTCTAATCTATCAATAAATTACTATTCTTCCATTTTTGTGATAGTATGCACAATTGTTCTGTGTTAACATTGCAATGTCCAATAAATGAACCTATGGTGGCAATAACACATTGTGTATGGATTGCATGTAAAAGATCTCAAGACTGATCCATATTAACAAGCTCATCTCAGCATTTGTGCTATGACTCAGAGTTGATTATTCACATATTCAGCAAACCAACATTGCTTCTTTTACCAATATATTCCTTGTCAATCCTAGGATACACCACTTTTGTCTGGGCACATATTAAATTACGCTGATATAAGTCAAGACCCTATTATCGCCATATTAAAAGCTAAAACAAAGGAACTATAAAGGCTCTGGTATTGACATTTCTCATTTTTAACTTTTANCTGGTAAAAAACTTTCCTCCGCATCTCACAAGTCTAGCAGTACGCGAGAAAAGATAGCTTAGCTGTCTATTAAATTCATATTGTAAACAAGCAACTGTTCAATTACGACCCCCAAACATTAATTAGCTGATATCATTTTGATATAAAACTGATAAAATGCTTTCACCATCAAAACAGCAGATCGAACCTAGACTTCCATCAACCCGTTCTATCCCGACCTAACTGTGGTGCAAACGAATATTAGTGTTTCTATTCACTTACCAATGCTCACTTTTAAGTAAATTGTTAATTGGTGGACGCATTAGTTGAACGCTGGGTCA
>QXVZ01013327.1:0-46158 GCA_008931825.1 Phallusia fumigata | reverse complement strand
TGTATATGGAATGAAAATATGGAGACTTAATAAAACACACAATTTCATTGATACATTTTCATGTTTTAAAATGGGCAGAAAAATAGCTATGAAAGAACTCAGTTGGGAACACAAAAAACACATGCTGCAGAAGTTGAAAAATATAAAAAAAAAGTAGAAAAGGTAAAATCAGTGAAGAATATTTCAAAATACACAAGCCAAACAATTATGAATGTAAAAAAGTACATGCACAATTTAACTTAGTCCCAATTTGCATGTTGTGATGCCAGATGCTGTGATATTACTGCAATGGACTCATATGCTTTAGCTTGGGGCATGCTTGTCAAGCTTGATGCAACAAAGATTCCAAAGTTTGAAAATCCATTACTTTGTCCAATGTTGGATGCCTTTGTTACTTTCGAAATGTTTTCTGCATTCTGGCGAAGCATGTTACAAATACTTTCCTGAAATAGCATAAAAAATGTAAATAACAGAAATTACACTTTTACTAAAATAAACCTACCTGAAAGTCTATTCGATCTGAACGTTTTCGCTTCTTGCCTTGCCTAGAGGTTGATGCCTCAGATGCACTTGATGGACTGGATTGATCAGAATTTTTATCCACCACTTCAAGTGTTATACCTTCTGCAAAACACAGCTGTAATTATATTGAGTTGAAATGATTGAAACATAAATAAAAACAAATACCTTCTTCTGCCACAGTTTCATCCTGTGTATAGTCAATCACAGGACTTGAAGAATTGTTTCCAACAGTCCTGTAAAAAATCATAGTTGTTAAAAGTGCAATACATTCAGAATTTATGCCAAAATTACTCACAATTTATGCCTTAAATGATCCTGCAAAAATTTTAATGCTTCATAATGTTTCCACACTGGCAAGTTTTCAGCAGCAGCACCACTCCTCTGTGAATTTTCAATTTTCCGCTTTTCTTTTGCAAAGCGGTCTCTTAAACTTCTCCAGCGCTTCATGCATTTTTCCACTAAAACAACATTTAAGTAGTTATTGTCAGATAGAATATTAGTAGGCTACATTACTCCCACCTGGGTGGCCAGTGCTCCAACCAATGTGTTGCCAAACATTTTCTTTTCTCTTTTGATTTTTATACAGTCTGCTTCGGGAATCATAAATACAGGGAGAATCTTGCACCATTTGAATAAGCATTTCATTGAACATTTTTAGGAGTTCAAAATCATTAAACAAACAAATCTATAAACAGAAGTTTATAGAAAATCATCAGAAGTTAAATACAACCAAATTCGCACCATTGGTAATTAGTATTCCATTAAAGTGGATTGAAAAATCAAACACAATATTTTCATTGCCATCAGTATTTCATTACATTTAATTCTTTAAACTACCAAAAAACAAAACTACTTCAAACTACCAGAAATTGATTAAAGCCAAATAGCCTACAAAAACAAAGTTCTGCCTCCAGCAGAGCACCCAGCCAACAACTGCGGCTGACGGAAAGTTAAATCAGTCGTCGTCGCATCAGCTGGTGTGAATGCCCCGCCGCTTATCGCAACATCAAAAAACATTAACGGTTGCGGTGCGGTTTTTTGATCTTGCAGCAAGCAGCGGGGCATTCACACCAGCCGCGAGCAAAGTTTATCTATCAGACACGGCCAAAGTGTTTTATGTTTGATAGATAGACCTCTGGTCCTGACTGGTGTAAGTGCCCCGCCGCTTGCCTCGAGATCAAAAAACCGTAGCGCAACCATTAAACGCATCTGGTGTGAATCAGCCTTTAAGCGATCGCCCCTGCTGTGCTTCCAGGGCGAGTCACGCCCCTAAGGCAAATAAGAGACACAACATTGAGGCTTGTGCGTTGTGTGTTTTCAAAAAGTTTTCAATTCGAAACAAACACATGCCTGTTGGAGTTGACATTGTTCATTCATAATCAGTCATGAAAGTAGAATAATTTTCTCTCGAATTACCCGGTGTTTAATAACATCGTCCAGAAATTCCAACCATACGCCAGCGGTGAGGTTGCAAACTCGGTTAAGCTACAATAAAGGGCGTAAAAACTCTCAACCGAACAAAGTAAGCAAGTTGCAACACGAAAAGGTTGTTGTTTGGTGGTTATTACGTCACATAACATTTAACATTATCGGAGCATTTGGGATGAAATAAACACAAGGATAATGTTAGGTATCAAACACGAGATTTCAAGCAACTCCGAAATACCGGAATTAAAAATAGCGGTATTCCGTTCCGGTATTTTGATTTTTTTTTATTTCGTTCCGGTTTGGACCAAAATTTATTTATTTCGTTCTGTTCCGGTATGAAACACTGCCTAATGCGATGCAACGACGCCGTCAAAAGTGAAATGAAGTTAGACTAAAAGAAGACTCGATAATACACGGTATAATAAAGGTGTGGGTCAGTAACCAGACCGAATTATGGTTTACGGACTGATAATAACCAGGACATACTGGGTGACTGGGCGGGAGGCCGGTACAGACCCGGCAAAAACGTATAGCCTACTCTTAGCGGAAGGCTGTACTGGCAATAACTATTTTACCCGAACTGTCGTTCCGTCTTTCTTTTACATCACTGCTCAGAATACATAGCAACTCAATTAAGAATGGTTGTGATTGTGCTCTCCGTTGTAAAGTCAGCCTAAAATTTCGAGGGCGACCAAATATTTTTTTGTTAAGTTAAGTGTTTGGTATGAGACGTTCCACCTCTGGAGTCAAAAAATTAAATGACAAAATTTGTGTTACGAGCGCATCTTAAGTGGGATTCACACCAGACCTGTAGACTGATAATTTCATGAATGTTTAACAGAAATGTAGAAAAGAAAGGTGATGATGTATTAATGGCAATTGTGCAAATTGTCTTCTTACAATATTTTTTGGCAGTTTTTAGAACGTTTGTTTGCGGATTGTTTTATGACTATAAAGTAAAAAAAATAGAAATGAATTTAATGGAATACTGATCCCTACCAACGGGGGTTTGTTATGATTGATTTCTGATGGTTTTAAGAACAAATTGCTTTGTCTCAAAGTAGAACTAACTTAAATTCCCTATCAACGATGTATCGACGCAGAGACATTCAAATTGTCCAGCACATTGACTTGGTTTTCTTGCCAATAAAAATGATTTGCCGCAACCGCACTTCTGGTGTGAAGCCCCCGGCCGCTTCAAGCGTCGTGCGGAAAGTCCGCGCACAACCGCGACACCTACGCATCGTCAGCCACCACGGCCAACCGCGTCTCGTGTACAGAGTCCTTTAGGCTACGTTTTTGTTTAGTTTTTTGTCCATCTTCCTAAACAAGGGGTTGCGCGACGAGTTTTAGTCACAATCAACTAGGCTGCACTAAATTAACACCAAGTATCACATAATAACACTAAATAGCCTACGTTTAAACTGTTTATCACCATTAAGGATGACAGAACGATACGGTCAATGGCGGATACAGAAATTT
This sequence comes from Phallusia fumigata, assembly GCA_008931825.1. Lineage (NCBI taxonomy): Eukaryota > Metazoa > Chordata > Ascidiacea > Phlebobranchia > Ascidiidae > Phallusia > Phallusia fumigata. The sequence continues at coordinate 42,726 of QXVZ01013327.1, read as the reverse complement.
TCTCTAGGGGACGGTTTTGACCTAAAACTCGAAAAACCCAGGCACACGAGAACAATAACACTTGTAATTTTTTATTGCGCAACAATGAACTAACTGGTTTAAATAGTTTTCCTGATGAACGTAGCGTTGGCCGATGCCTTCTCCAGCTGACATTTACAGCGCAATATCGCCACCAGCAATTTTGTATTCTAACTGTTCTAAAAGTTCTCTAAAATTGCCATCGGTGACAATTAGGGCATTGCTTCTGCATATTCTATTATCCCCAACAGCCATTCTTGCAAAACATCTCCTTTCTGACATCAGAATAGACGACCCCAATAATTTTTTCAGAACATTGTCCTTAAAAGTCGTAGACAAACAGCACGCTGTTGTAAAAAATCGCCCATTCCCCTGGATCAACCACTTGTACTGACTGCATTCCTAAATGGCAGGTACATTGGTGTGATTCTGAAAAGTGGAGCAACGCATAGCCCAGTACCAGTCCATGATGGATATGTCTGTTATAAGTTATAACGGTACGGTACAGATTGATTTCTGCTTACCACGTACCTCGTACGAAGGGCGTACCGTGATAATTTCTGCTGCGTACCGGTATCGTACTGCCATTATCGATCACCATCAAGCAAGAAAGGGCGCGAAAAGTTACAATAATTTAGAAGCGATCGGAAGCCAAAATAATTGGGGAAGCCCAGCTTCAGAACAACGTGGTTCAGCTGCAAGCTGTGGCCTATGCAAATCAATTTTCGGCCCGCGAATTGTAACTCGGGCTTTTTCAGTCTGATAACCATGATTTGTTTTTCATATTATTGTAAAGAATAAAATGACGCTTTTCATTGTAGGCTAATATGTCCGATTGAATTTTGTTTCCCCATTAGCCTAAATGGCTTTAGCAGTATTGGGGTTGGGACTTCGGGATCAAATTAAATCTCAAGATTTAAAATAACAATCAGAAATATTGTTTTAATTAAGTTAGATAATTTATGCCTCGTGTGTTTAAATTTTAAAAGGTATGGTTACAGACGATTGTGTTGGATAGTTTTTTTTTCGACAAGGAGGTTTTTTGGCGCTTAAAACTATTTTGCAGGGTTTCTTTCGGTGTTTTTTTTTGTCGAACGCCAACCTCTTTCCCTAACACGGGTGATTGGATTCAAGGCCCCCTCGGCTGGCCCCACCAACGTCGCCCTCCGCAGCCGTGTTTCTCATAAAGAGTCCCCGCCACATGACGCCGGTGTAATATTACTGACAGTGTGGCTGCTGCGCGTTCAACCTCGAACCAATTGTGCCCTTTACTTTTTTGTGCCTCATACCGTCCTAACGTTGCGCAACTATTTCCGGTCTGGTGATTGATTAGTGCTCCTGTGTCGCTGTTTTCTTTCACCAAGCGAAATAAAATCAACTCAACTCAACTCAAACAAATTTATTCAAATGTAAAAAAAATCGCACCGACACTGCGTGTTAGATATTTGATGAAATCCCAGGATCGGGATTGAAAAACATGGCGTTAATCCCGGGTTTTCGGGTTCGGGATTTCCCGCGGTTCCAACCCTAAATTGGTAGGTAAATTTTGATTTTCGTACAACTTCTGTGGTAATCTGCCAGCAACACCCTTTATATAAACACTGGCCTGTAGAATAATCATGTTCTATTTGCTTAAAAGTTGTATACCGTTCAACCACAACCAAGGAACGAAAAGTGATCAAGCTCAAAGCTAACCACATTTAGAAAAGGTAATTGTGACGTAACTAAACAAATGGGAAAGTACCAAACAATTTCAAGGTTGAATTGCGCACGGTTTCCTTGGTTGGCTTTGGTTTGGAGCGCGCGCCCCGCTCCAGGTTTTTGTGAAGCACAGCGAACATTAAAAAACAGCAATTAGATAACGTGCGTGCTTGTCACACCATCGACATAGTTGCGGCTCTGAAAAACGATGTTTGTTATGGACAGAGTCCGCAGATAGTTGGTCTCGAGAAAGATTTAAATCGTGGAGGTAGGACCTTCCACTTTGAGTTGAGAATTTGACGACGCAGTTTTGTCATGTTTGCTGGCGCCTCCAAGTACATGCGACTTAATGTACGCTAGTGGCCAATAAACAGGCTTCTTGATCATTTGTGTTGCATGTTAAAAAACCTTCAATAAACCTCATATTATGCTTACGAAGTCGAAATGTTATGGTTTGAGATATTAGGAATATTTTTTGTGGGTCACAGCAAACAGTATTGGTAGATCCCTGTGTTGAAGCTTACCAGGTTGAAGTTGTTAAATCAAAGGTGTATTGGGCAGTATTAAAATATCCGATACATGAAAAAATTGGGCAATAACATTTAAAATTTTTTGTTCTCATTACCTTTTATGTTTCATAGTGATAGTTTGGCATTTGATTTTTGTTTTGTCAAATTTTTTTGGGGGGATTGCACACTTTGCACTATGACAAAGGTCAGCAACCCGCTTCTATAGAGACACATGCAACTCTTTTATTCCTCTATCTGGCTCTCAAAACCTCAAAACCAACAATGTGATTAAAATATTTTTGCATTTCAATCAATATGGTTACATATATTGATTTCAAGTAGCACTGTAGCAGTCAAATAATATACCATAACTAATGTTAACTTAAAATATGGTTTATTTTGTTGGTAAAAAATGGCCCAAATGGCTTTCTTTAGGCTAAAGGTTGCTGTCCCCTGCACTATGATATTAAATCTTGCACATGTCATAAAATAACCAAAGAAAAAGTTGCTTCGAAACTTCAAGCAAAATTTGTTTTTTATCAAAAAATTGTTGGTTATCCAGAGCCTATGTCAAACTCTGTGGTGTTGCACATGCTGATAACAAATATATCAAAAAGCCTCACAAATTTATCCTCTCCTTTTGATAATTACCCAGTAAAAGTTTCAGAATCTTAATACCACCTTCAACCGGTAATTAACAAGGTCAGTCAGCATGTACAGTGTCTCAGCCTGGAGGCGTTTTTTAGGTTGGATTTGCCGTTTTTAACTAGACTTTTTACTAGATTTTAAACTAGAATAAGTTTATTTTAACTGTCAGGATCTCAGGATCATTTTTTTGGTAATAAAACACAACTTTATCTTGTAGACAAGAGTTGCATGAAGAAAATCTGATAAAAATGTCCTAAAACAACACTTTAGACAACTATCATACACTGATTGTATGACTGTTTCAAAGCACTTACCTAGTATTGCTCTTTATTGTCAAAGTAGACTTTTGTCGGTTGATTATTACATGGCCACATGTTCCATCTTCCATCAGCTTTAAAGTATTGAGGTGAACCACAAATGTATCACTATTTTTTTCTGTTATTTCCTTCATCACTGTTTTACAGATGAACTCATTTCAAGTTGTGTATTTATGAAATGTCTGATGAGTTCAACTCAAATCAGTATTGGAAACTACCATTACCTGACATATCTGACATACTAAATAGATCAAACTGTTCTTCGGAAGCCAAGCCAGGAAAATGCAAAGAATCAAACAGTTTTCACCAATATTGCCTACTCTCTGCACCAGCCCCACAATCCATCCCGACTGATAATGCTTTACCTCATCCCAAGGGAACAGACACTGGAACGTTGTCTAAAAATCAATATTCAGCAGTACAGGAAAGTGGCTCTAAAATCGCAAGATCAAGCTCTGGCATTAATGAGTACACCAAAACAGGTTATGTGCATGCAGTGACTAGTGAACCTCAAGAAAGAAATCTTAAAGATGTAGAACTTAGTGTTAAAGACAAGGAAATAAGTTCTGATTTAAAACACTCCGGGTCGACAATACAAAGTAACAGTCACTTCAAAGCACCGGAAAGCAGGTAATATAGTTTTTTTTCAAACTTATTACTTTCCAGCTTGGTCTGAAATATATGTTTATAACCTCACCATATTTAATAATTTTGTTGAAGTACAGGCTGTGGGATACATATACAGGTCCATACCTAACTGATTTGCCCAGTGGCAATTACTAATAGTTATATTTTTCATCTACAGAATGGGAAATAAAGAAAGTCGAACACATAAGCTTCATCAAGGATCTGAAGGTAAGACTTTCTAACTGGACATACTTTAGAATGTGCTTGATTTATTGTCAAACACAATAACTAGCTTTTTGAAAATGTTGGTGTCTAATTTACAATTTGTTCTTAAAAATTCCCAAGCAACACAATTTCAACCCAAAATTTTTATTTATTCCATACGCTATCTGCTTTTAACCTAGTCAATTTAATTATGACTACCAGTTACCTATATGAAATAAATACATGTAATATGGTTTGGACAAAAAGAACAGTGATTCATAACCCTTTTCTTGTTGTCACCCTTTTGAAATCACCCACCAGTTTTTGCACCATCTTCCATGAATTGTTAAAATAGATTAGTATTCTGATATCAATACCAATGTGATGGGTGAATGTTTAAAGTCAACATCACTAAGATTAAGAGCTTCAACAACTGTTGAGCGGTCCACTGTATTTACAATTTACATGGCATTTTTGACAGAATGGTGAAATGTTGAGGTCACCTTGGATTATTCCTTATGATTTTATTTTAGCTTGTTCAACTCTTCAAAAACAGGGAAAGATTAGAAAAAACAGAATAGGTTCATTTATTTTGTTCAGTTTTAACCTTTCTTGTTCATTGAAGTGGTGTTAAAATTTTATGGCATAGAACAACAGAACAACTGTCTGCAATGAGTTTTTCAAGTTTTAATGTGCAACACATAATAAAAATGTTAAAATATGTTTTTGATCCAGAAAGAAAAGGTCTAGTAAGAAGAAACAGGAGGCAAAGTGCCACTGAAAACAGGTGTGGTAAATTGCTCTTTTTTGCTTTTTCTAAGTAAATATTAGCATTTGTAGCATTATAATATTTGTAATGTAACTTTCACTTGGTTTAAATGATTAGAGTGTTTTATTATAACTTTTATTGTTGTTAACAAGTTTTTTCTTTTCTTAACCGAATAGATTTGAAACAGCGTCACACCAAAACAAAGAAGCAGAGATTAAATGTGAGTAAAAGTGGTCTATATGTGAAGAGTGTAAAATAATATTAAGTTATTGACAGTTGTATGCAACTCATCCGTTTTTTGTACACTAAGAATGTTAATGTTTAAATAATACATGTGTCAGATAGACATTATATTCCATGGTCATTTTTTAGCAATTTATTTTTGTCTCTGTTGGTTTCAAAGTGTTTTTTCCAATCTTTTTAAATACGGTTATTTAATAAATGCTCTTTTAGTTTTTCTGTTTTTTACACCTTCATTACTGTAGAATGATCAGTTTTTTAATGTAGGCAGTTAAACTGAAAATACAAACCTAAAAGTTGTAACTTGACAGAATAATCAGAAGTTTAATTGTTGTTTAACTATTTGCTAAACATGAAGGTTGCCATAGTAACATTTGGTGTTAAAACCAAAGTCCTAAATTAATTTTACACAAACCATTGAGGTGTTGTAACATTTTAGTCAACACTTAACTATTATAGATGTTGTAACATTTTAATGCTTTCGTCCTTAGGTGAGAAAGATAAAGATGAATTGGCCGATGCAATTAATGAGTTAATGTGCTTTGATCCTTTAAAGTTGGATACAACAGGTTTGATATGGTTCACTTTAAATGTACACAAAACATTACCAATACATAAAACCTTTTACTATTCAGGTTTAACGTGTTTGGCGATAGTGCCATAATAAAACTTCAGAAACACTGAAGATAACAAATAAATTTAACCACCACAAAATGTGTGGTTGTTATATGCAAACAAACACAAGAAATGCCATGAAATTACCCTGTTGTGGTGAACAACTTTAAATATTTGACTTGTAAAGTGTATTTGTTTTATGTGGGGGTGGGGGTTATAGAATGTGTGAGAATGTCAGGATTTAACCAATGTTCCGTGTTTTACAACCCATGTTGAACTTTTACTTCTTTGCATTGTGCTGTAAGGAAATATTTATTACATTTCAACAGTCGATAATGATTTAAAAAAGAATGTGACCCACCATCCTGTCAGCCATACAAGTACTAAGCAGCAAGAAACAAATGTCCAATCTTCCCACGCACCTAGACAAACCAGGTTAGAGTTATACTGTTAGAGTTATATTTTGTGAATGATAAAAACATTATTATTCGTCTCGATTGTAAAGTGATCGGTGTTTGATATGGTCTTTAATGTACGGGTTCCTTTTATCATTATTGAAGATATTGTTTCTTTTCTGGTAAAATACTTTTCTGAAAACATGCAGTTTGAAATAAAAATTCTTTAAAATACTTACCACAAAAAACTTATCTCACTAAAAATATGTTTGCAGCATTGAACCTAAAGAGAATGCCAGAGGTCAGAAATCAAGTGTAAAATCTGAAGGTGGTGAAATTGCTTCTGTTCAATATTTGAAGGATGTAATGGAACAAGAAAAATTCTCAGGTGTTTGCCTCTTATCTATGTGTTAGGTTTTAGGTTAACTCTAGTTAATACTTGTTGTTGTTCTACTGATCCTTGTCATGGTCATACAAGGATCTTTGCATGCTTAAACATACTGCAAAACTACTTCTAATGATTTTGTGAAAAAGTGTGTAAACTTGTTGTAAAACACCTAAACCAGCGCCATCCAACCGGTGTGCTACGAAGCTCTCTCTGGGGGCTGAAAGCCTTTAAAAATAAAGTCATATGGATAGTCAGTTGCATAGTTCACAATTCGTGTGAATGCACCATTACATTTAACATTATATATCCGCAAAGTTTCTCACTGTTGGAGCCATACACACAAAAACATTGAAAACAAAGATCAATTGTGATCTGACAACTGTTCTTGCAACAGTTCTAAGATCTTGTTTTTGGCATGAATTAAATGAGTTTAGCTAACAGATTTGGAATTCAAGCTTATTTGTACACCTCACAATATTATCCACTGTTATCTTGTTTTCTTTTTTTTTACAATTATCTCATAGTGATCTGCCAAAACAAATGGTCTTTAAAAGTGGTTCGTGAGCTAAAATAGGTTGGGAACCACTTTCCTAAACCAAGTGAAACAGGAAAAGTTTGGTGTAGTGTTTTCTCAGTGTTCTGTGCTTTACTAAGCAGCAATGAAAGTAAAGGCCCATGTAAATTGCAGTCTTAATTATCAGCAATGACTTTTAAAAATATTTTAATCAATAAATGTCTACTTCTATGCCTAATTGACCTTGTTTACATCATGTAGTAATGTGTTTTATGCAGAGAAATGTCTTATTGGCTGGCTGTCATCTGGTTCTGATCAAAATGATGCTGTTGTCAAGTTTGTTAAAAGAGTTTGTGACAGCTTGCTTAAAGCTAATTTGATAGTTTCTTCTCAAACAACAAATGACCACGTAAGCCTCAAAATTCAATGTTTACTTAAAATAAAAAGCAAGTGTAATATGATTCTCATATGTCAGGTTATTATGAAAACTAAAAAATGCAGGAATGTGAATAACAGTAATTTTATGCAATAAAATACTAAAGATAGATTTGTTGTTCATTGTTTGGATAGATATTGACATTATATTTTTACAGTTGATGCTTACAAATGTATAAAACTTAAAGATTTTCTTTGGTTTAGATGTTGTATTCTTGGCAAGAAAAAACTCAGGACAAAGCTGCCTCTGTTTTGCCAGACAAGATTAGCCATAAAAATGAAGCCAACTGTGATGTGTCAAGCAACTTTACCACACCCCGACGTCGTGCTAGACGACATCGCCTGCAACGTAACATTAGCCAGGATATTTCGACTGAAGCAGGTAAAAATTACAGGCCGTCAATATTCTAGTATTGCAATGTGACAACCTAATGAGCTTTTCCATTTTTACTCCTTTTGTTAAATTTTCAAGTAAAAAACAAAATTACATAAAAAACAAATTTGTCTTTCTAGGGTGTAAAACTTTATATTTTAGAACAAAATCTTACTTTTAGAAAACAACAATTCTGTGGATACAGGACCCACTAGTCCTGTGTTTGTATTTGACCATCAGGTTAGAAGCACAACTGTGGTTTGAAATGATTTAAAAATTTTCATGCTAACAAAATTTTCTTAACAGACCCTGGAAATTTCTGAGTTTTTGGGTGGTCTCCCTGATCAGGCCAACAGTCAGCAATCTGACAAATTTTGTGATGCAGCTTGCCAAACACGCAGTCAAGCATTTAACACCGCAACACAGACACCCAGTGTGTTACAACTCATGAAGGTATAAACATAGGTGTAATATGCACGCCATAACCTGAAAAATACATATTTGGCAATACACCGTTTTTTTAATGCAAAATAGGAGAAAAGTATATGCCACCTCTGTATGATAATTAACTGACCACGCCTATAGGTTAAGCTGGATTGAAAGTTACAATAACGTCATTGTGATCGCTGGCTTAATTTGGGCATGACTTTGGAATGCCGCCACAGATTAAACTTGTATGACGTCGTAATGCTGTGTAAATGTAAACAATGTTGCACCCAGATTTAAGTTATTGTGAGCCAATAAGCATGTCAGTTTTCAACATTAGCTGCTGTGATTCAGATTTTGCTGTAGATGTTGTATATTCCAGATATTTTAAACCAGCTACAGAACCTATTGATTTTCATAACTGCCTTTTGCTTCTATGGCTGTATATACTTTGCAGGCAGTGCAGACATGCTTGGAACATCCCACATGCGATGTAACTTGCCAAACAGATGCACCAGATTTACCATCAAGCAATAATATTCCCATTGGCACACAACCTTCTTCCAAATCTACACCAGCCTCCAGTGTTACATGCAATACCAACAGTGTTGCCCACAACATACCTCCTCCGCCACCTGTGCCCCCACCACCCCCTTTGTTGGGAGTTCCACCACCTCCCCCACCCCCTGTACATGGCAAGCCCCCTCCACCACCACCTATGGGATTAAGTGTACCCCCTCCACCCCCTCAACCACCTGAAAAGGGTAAGGGTGCTTTATTGGAACTGTTTAGAAAACTGATATAATAAAATATCCTGAAGGTGTAATTTTTGTTTGGAACATATGTTTTTTTACTTTGCATCTCTTTCAGCTACGGTAATTGAACCACCTAAGCCAATGAAACCTCTATACTGGACAAAAGTAAAGAAGGTTGGAAATGTTTTAGAAAAGTACGTATTCAATAACCTATATTGATGCTGATCAATAACATGTATTCCTTCTTTCCATTAAAAAATGACTATACCTGATTGCAAGACATGAAAAGGGCTGTTTTGTACCAGTTTTTGATTTTTATAATTACAAAAGGGGCTGGTCTAAGCTGGATATTGGGTGATCTGATAAACCTGTTTTGAACATTTATTAACATGATGTTAGAAACGCACAGTGGAAATAACACAGCTGGTTTGTTGGCTACTGTAAATATTTTTCATTACTCCAGGTATTTACCTTTCAACATGAAACAAATCTGTTTGTTTGACAATGTCATTGCAAGTTTTAATTTATAATTTCCGAGATGTTTTATTTCCAAGATAATTTTAATATTTAACTCAATGACAACAAATGGTTTTTGTATAGCACACTATGGCATTCTGTACCTGCTACTGTGGTAGATCATGTTGAGTTGGTTGATCTTTTCTGCAAGAAGACATCAAGCAAAAAGAAATTAGCCTTGTCTGAATCTTTGTCACCCAAAAGAAAAAAGGTAATTAAAAAGATAGAAAACAAATAACTTACCTACAATTACAATTTGTGAACACAAACTGATTGGAGATAGTAGGTTGGAAAGTGTCTGTACACGTTCTGAGAGTGTGGATGTGCTTGGTGCGCTTGCTAGCACTAAACCTTTACATATTGCCTGAATAGAAGTGTTAGGTTAAAACTTTTTACATTTTTACGCGTGTATGGGTCCCCTTCCTAAAGTTTTGTTTGTGCTGTTCGGTTTGTAGTTGTTAAGTCAGAAATGCACAGCATAGGGATGGTATGAAACTTTACAGATGCAATTGATGGATTGGATGAGCATGTTGCAGCCATGCCAGTGGTAATAGTACCCTTTGTTTTGAATTTATCACTACAAATGTTCTGTGTTTAAATGTAACAAACCATTATTGGGCAAATGTGTGTTTTTGTTTTCTTAGTGCTACATATTTTTCTGCTTGTATTTCAGGTGAAACCAGCAAAGTTACTTTCCACCAAAAGATCACAAGCACTTGGCATATTCATTTCAAGTTTACATGTCGATGTGGAAGATATTAAGCAAGGTAAAACATACTTAATGTCTACTGTACATACGAAACAGTAGAGATGCGAAAACTGTAGTCAAAGGTTTCTTATTTGTCGTAGTTTTGTGCACTTTTCCAAATTATTACATTGAACCGTTGCTGAACCATCAATAAACAATTGTTTACATTGTAGCACCTTCTGGTAAATCTGGTTTTCTAAAAATTTAGGATTATTTGCTTATTTTAAAAATATTTGGAGCCACAAATGTAGATAGGACAGCTATACACAATGCGTTACCCAGGGCGTGTGAAAGCACAACCCAAATTTATTACATTGCTTTTTTCTCGTCCGGGACTTATGTCGTTATTTGCTCAAACTGAAACACATGACGGATATTAACCTACTAGCCCCACCATGTGGTCAACGTTGTGATCTAATAAGTAACACCTGGGGCGCTGTTTCTCTTTCAGCTGTGCTTGATCTGGAGACAAATGTTGTGGACGTGGAAAGCATTAGTGCCATATACGACTTGGTACGGTCTATTTTTTGCGATTTAGTCGGTTTTACTTTTTGTGTTAAACAAACCCAACTGTTTTTACGTCGTAGCGTCCTCAAACCAACGAACTCGATATAATTAGATCGCATGTAAAAAAACAAGACAAAGTGAATGATGACGATAAACAACCTCTCGACAAACCTGAAGAGTAAGTTTAAGTTAACTGTAGGCGATATTACATGTATTTTTCGATAATTTTGTTAACATGTATCGTTAACTGTCGCAGATTTCTTCTGAGACTGTGGGAAGTTGATCACTGCACCGACCGCCTTTTCTGCATCACTTTTATGTCTCAGTTTCACTGCGACCTGGAACATTTGCAAAGTAGTATTGCGCTTATCGACGGAGTTTGCAAGGTATGCTCTTCAAGTTTAAATCTCCCTTACGCCAACTCGTTACCATATTTTGTTTTAGTCGCTTCAACAGAAGTCGATTCAACAACTGTTTGGCATAATCCTGGCTATTGGGAATTACCTAAATGCAGGTAAATGATAAAAACCTTTTCGTATCGAGGTTTTCTGTGCAACAGAGGCTGGCGTAGGATAAGCTAAGCCGTATGAAATTCCGAAATTGGGAATTTCAGTATTTTTTTACTTAAGCGGTATTACATTACAGCTTTCATCCATATATGTTTTTCCCCAACCACCTCCCTGATAAACTCAGATGGATCTCTGTTTCTTTAACATTGTCGTTCGTGAAAAACACCTTAAAGATGCAATTTACTTTTCTGTAAACAGTGATGGAGCAAAGTGTCTTGTTACCATGCTTAGCGGTATCTTATCGTCCCAAACGGACACATTGATTGAAACCTGCTTAATTTTAAGCAGCGGCTCACTCGGACATTCCGCACGCGGCAATGATAGATGTCTCACATTTGAACTTTTAATTTATCACCGCCCTTAAATAACAAACGTGTTAGTCGGCTTTCGTTACGGCAATTCATCAGCGCCCCCCTTCCGCGACGGCCCGGCTGCGTAACGAAAGAATTTAATGGTTCGGAGTATTTTGTCGCCATGATTCGATAAGCCAACCATTGTAGTGCGCGACCAGCCCTCGGAAGCAGGAATGTGAACATAGTGCGTGCACCGAACATTTGTCGGGATTCATCAGCTCGGCGCCATTGCCCGCTATACGAATTGTCTGTTAATGCCGACTTGCGTCTCGTGGTGGATCGTTATCACAGCGGATCACATGACTTAAAAACTATTTGTCAGCCTTCATCATAGCAGAAGCATCGATTGCCGCCGCTGTCACCATGTGTTCGAGCATTCACGACGTGCCTTGGCAGCCATAAATTTTAAGTCAATTTAATTCGTGGCTGTATAGTTAACTTGTACAAACACGCCCTTGCTGTCGACTGGCGCCACAGCGACAAGAACTATATGAACGCCCAGTTTGTTTGCGGTGCCACTTTGATGGACATTGTTTCGCGTGGAGCCGATCCTGTTCTCACCAACCACAAAAACACGTTAATATGGAGTAGTGCAGTGTCATTTTCGTGATTAATGTCGTATCATGGTAACCGTTCTGTTGCAGCAATTTATAAGGAAGTGGCAGAAACACCCAGGCGTTGTTTTTTTGTTGTGGTAAAAACATTTCGCGATTCCAGGCGGTCTAGACTATGTTTGTTTACCATGGGAACACCTGTCAAGCGCAACGAATTAAACACGACGTCATAGGTGGTAGAACTCGCTCCATCCGTTGGTCAGTTCAACCGTCCACAGCGTTTCTCGTCACTTCGTCTCTTGCGCTTTTAACTCTGTTTGTTGCGCTTAGTAATAAAGGAACGGCCGTGAAATGACCTACTGGTTTGATGTGTGGTCGCTCGCATTCACTTTTTGCGGGTGATGTCACTTAATTGCTCTAAGAACTATTTGCGGCCTGTTTTAGTTTCCCCTTTCGCTTGTAGTTTACTTGTGAGACATCGGGCAGTGATGTGATAAAATTGCGGAAATGTGCCTGCAACCGTTTACGGGTACAGAGCAAACGACTCGCCCTGTCCCTGAATCAGACCACCCGACAACAGCTGAGAAATGAACCTTGGCAAAATTAGTTGTAAACGGTTGCCGGGCTCATTCAGGGTCGATATACGTTAAGTTATGTTTGTCGCCACACAATGCCCCATTGACGAGGCATAGGGCGCGTGTCGCCAATTTTGACGTAAACAAATAAACAAACAAAGCGATCTTCGTTTGTGATGGCCGGGCACAAGCGAAAGATGTTGACACTGCGCACAAAGATCACTGTTTTTTCAGCAAGCGGCTCCGGCCACCCAGCCTGGCTATCGTCCACGGTTTTTGCGTTTCGCTTATTATTCCGCATTCCGAAATACCAAGGAAACCGAGGCTTGTATAACTCACGACGCGCGTTTGGGGGTCAGCAGACTTCGTGGAGAGTGCATGTTGTGGTTATTAAAAAATACACGGTGACAATCCCGGGGAGGCCATTCCTTGTGTGGTTTGTCCGCCACCGAACCGGGGCCGCTTGTGTGTGTTTGTCGCGTGCCACTAATTTAAACTATCGCGGCCCAGAATAAACACGTCTGGTGAAAAGCCTGTGACGGACGGCGCTGCTGAGTCTAGGAAAAATATTTTTAAAGAAAACATCCCCGGCGCTGTGCCGACATTTTCGGGTACGTTGGCTACGACTTGTTGTTCCTGTCGGATCGGATGATGAGTTGATGCTTTGTATTCACTGTTTATTTATGACCTGGGCGATAAATCTTGACTTCAATTTGTCTCCAGTATACAGTGGCCGCTCGTGGGTCGGCAATCGCACTCACAAACGGTATATTTATTAAACCCACCCTCCCCGCCTAATATAGACCTATTGAAATTAGGGATTTAAGCTCGTATCAACAAGATCACGTTTGTAATGTTTTCCTGACTGTCTGTAAAGTGGTTTTTATCGCAATGCAAATTGTATTTCTTTTCAGGTAACCGCTCCCGGGGTGAAGCCGCCGGTTTCGGGCTTGACGTTCTTTCCAAACTGAAGGACGTAAAAGGAAACGCCGAAAATTTGAATTTGCTCGCTTACGTCCTCAGGGTTTACATCAAAACCTTTGACCTGGTAGATATTCGTCTCGTTTTCACACGCCAATTTTAAAATAAAAAACATGTTTTTTTGCAGAATGTTGAAATCGCGTCGCGAAAGTGTCCCGTGCCTTCCACACTTGAGATTGTCCGAGCGTCGCAAATCGATTACCAGGAAATTGAAAAAGGATTTCTGAAACTTCAGAAAGAGCTGAAGGGTGCGTGCTCTCGATTTCTTATTTTGCCTTCTGCACGCTTCTATCCAAAAATGCACGACAGACGCCACAGCATTGTCCGAAACACATTCGATTTGTGTCGCGACTCGCGACTAACCGAATCAGGCGTGGACGCGCTGGGGCCACCGCCCGCAGTGCCCGGAAGCTGTGGAAACATCATGTCAATTAGGTCTTTACGGTTGCCAAACTCCCGGCGGGGAGTGATCCCGCGCTTTTCTTAGAGCCGAATTTATCATTCTGCCGCACCGAACCTTGATTTGTATTTGCCCGAGCGTCTTCATCTGTAGCCTGTCTACTGTGGAATATTAATGTAGCGCGGGTCGCTATTAATCCAATTTATATCTGTTTGGAAAATTCGGCGTTTTGGGAACCGGGTATGGAAGGAGAAATTCTTGCGCGCCACGTAACTCCACCGCCGCTTCACAATTTGTCAAAAACACGGCAAACAAAGTGTCAATAGTGGTCGCGTGTTGCTCCTTAGAAAGCGGCAGATAAGGTACCGATTGTTGTAGCGAGCCAAGTTGGTTTTGGTGTGTTGGTGTCGCCAATGCACACGTACACGCCCCGCTTGTGGAGCCATATACTGCCAGTCGGCCACACAACACTTATTTTATCTGACAAACTGTTGCGATAAATTACGTCTCCCGAATCCAACCGGCTCCGCTACGTGCGTCTGAAACAGAATTGATGACCTTTCGTCGAATGCCGAAATAAACGCTTGTAATCTGAGCGCAGTTTAAGAAAAGCTTAAAAATATTTGCGCTACCGCAACAGCCCATTTTCGGGAACCGTTCCATTCTTCCAAGTGGTATTGCGGATGAGGGGTTATACTTTTGCTTCATTGACCTGCAAATATGCATTCCTTTGTACCGGCACATTTGCTTTGATGAATCTTAACGCCAATAGATGGGAGGCAGCCAACTGTTTTCTCTATGTCAGTGGTTCCCAACCTTTTTTTTCTAAACAATATCAATCAAAATGGTTTTTACAGTATATCATTTTTTTTGCATTCACTTTTGCTCTATGATACGACTGACTTTGCAACTTCATGGCCTTAGCCTAAGGACTTCTTTGTTGATGACAATAATTACTGTGACGTTTCAAATTCAATGACAATACCTGTGCAGTTAGATATAAGCACATAGCCTACTGCTTATCGTACCTGACAAGACAGGTGATGCAGTCCAAACCAGTTGTAACCTTTGTGTGGTAAAATAAAAATATCACGGACCTGTCTGCGTTTGTAAAAATATCACATATCTGTCGCGACCCCCAGAAAACCGCCCTGCGACCCCCAGGTTGGGAACTACTGCTCTATGTATTTAGGAGTTTGCCACGTTGCTCCAACTTGCAGCTACACATGTACTTTGTTCAGCTTTGTGTACACCAAAATATTGTGTATGAAGCCTCTTGCTGTGCGCGGTTGTAAAATTCGCCGAATTTTAGCCCAAAATTGGCAAACGTTTGTCCCATTTCATTTCGGGAGTCGATCGCTTTGTGTTTAAAAGTTCGAAGCTATTGGGTGTTTGTGCCCCAGGACCCCGACTTTGTTTCTTTGACTTTTGTGGTGTTACAGTAAGGCACAAACATTGTTTTGGTTTTTAAGCCCTTTGCCGTAGAAGTCACCTTCAACTGGCTCACAGATCAAGCCAGAGGTTTTGATCTGTTTCCCCTCTCAATACGGTGGTGACGTCTAGCTTATTCTTCCGATCCATGGAAGTAATGGAGCGATATGCGTCGGTGCCTAACCGACTTTGCCACACACGAAGTTACGTTTGTTATGATTGCCTGAATCATCGTTTGTCGGTAATCAAGTATTGTATCCATTGTCGTGGTCGCGTGCACAACTTACGTCTTTGCCGGGGAAAGAATGCCCTTTCCGTTTTAAGGCCTGTCTATTCATTCATTGGTCGTGCCGTATTGGTCTCGTGTAGAGACAAGTTGCGGCGCCAATCTTCATAGCTTTATGTATCTCCACATTCTGTTGATGACTGGCGTAATGTGTGCCGAGTACGTTTTAATTCGACTGTTCAGTAGAATACCCCCGCTCAGTTGGTCCTTCCGAATTATTGAACACATGCCGAGTGCTGAGCGGACTAAACGACGTCCATCTATTTTACGTATTTGGTGCCAGCGATTTGCAATGTACACGGGGTCGAGCCCTTCAAGGGTTATTTATCGCCGTCAAATGTGGAGTTCAGGAATGAAATTCCAAACGGACAAGACGCCGGTAAACATACAAACGGCGACAGACTTACTGTCTGCTTCACCTGACGCCGTATCCCCGTCTCTGTATGCACGATCTTATTTCCAGATCATGGTTGTTTTATTCTATCAATTTGCGACAGGATTTGGCCGCGCCAAGACGAATCATCCGCTTTGTTTTGAAAGGTCCCTTTCTGTGTATACGCTGCCACAGAGTGACGCCCATTGAGTTATTGCGGGCGACGTGATGATTAAACTTTATACCGTGCCTAATTGCGTCTTACCGGGAAACTTTCTTGTCAGATTTTGTGGTTGCTTATATGTCCGCCAATGGTTTTAACCAGGCTTTGTCGGCCCCGCGGACGTTGGAAAATCGTTCAAGTTGACTTAGTGGCGTCAGTTCGCTCGTAAAAATATTCTTGTTTGTTTTCACGAAAACACATAATTTCACCTCTGGACAGACCTTGTTGTTTTACTGGCTACGCCGACGAGAGGCCAATGTTGCCGGCCTCGTCTTTCTTCGTGCCAAAAAGCGTTGAATTTTTGCCAGACACCTAGACTTGCCAGGGCGGTGACAAGTATCACAACACGATTAAACGCTGTCTAATTGTTTAGACTCAAACAAAACTTCAAAGCGACTCTTGTGTGAGGCAGCACTGACCCGCCACTGTGCCCACCTCGAGTGGGTTATCTCAAGAAGGTCTCTTATATTCGTGGGAAACACGCCCTTGTTGGTCATGCAATGAAGCAGGGGCCGCGCACTGTTTTGTTCTGGCCGGAAAACCGATCCAAGTGCGGTTCAGAGTTTATATGCTATATTTGCTCTTGGCCTGACGCTTGATTGTTTGTCGAAATGAATTCGATTGGGAACGCGGGCCGGAAAGTCAAACACATTCCCCGTGTCACTTGCCCGACTTCGTTGAGTCCAATACGTCACAGCCAGGTCGTCGCGCTGTCTTGTTGTGGTGTGACAAGTTGGAGGGCCTGTGCGGTTCGCCCGACGCGCGCGCATTATAAAACCGAGCAATTTGTCTAATCAAAGCGACTCTTACGGAGTCTCGCGGTTTTTCACTGAGCCTACAATCGAAGTTTTGACCTTTCTCAGTTTCCGTCAGTCAAACGCCGCCAATGCCGCCGCCCGATCCCGTTTACTGCAATTTGTAATCCCGGCGACTAATCCCAGAAATCTCCACCCGTCGCGGCTCAGGCTAATCCAACAAGCTAATTCCATCCGCTGCGGCCCTCCGTGATGATGCACTAAGAGTGAGCTTTTGCACTGTCCTGGACCTCCTCTGTTTTTGGCACGTGACCGTCGCTATGCAAAAAAATAGAAAATTGTCAACATCAGATTTGAGTTTACCACTAGAAATAGAGTTATGTGTGTATGATGTCATGTAATGCGCTTAGCTACGTTCGTTGTTTACCGAATCACTTGTTCACTGCAGATTGCGGTCGCCGAGTCGATGCAGTTAAGTCGAACGCAACCAATCATGCGGAACCTTTCGGCGCAATCATGCATCAGTTCATAACCAAAGGTATGTGCTATTCTTAGACTCCTTCGTTTGATGTAAGTATTGGAACAGTATTAATGTACCTACAAGGGTACGCGTATTGCTTGCAGGTCACATTTTTCACGTAGTGCTTTATATTTCGGGCACAGCGGTGTAAGTGCTGCGCCCACAAGCCGTTGTTGATTATGTGCGGCGCGTAACTATCGGTTTCGCTGCTGCAAATCACTTGCGGTGCGTAATTCTGGCGCTAGCGTCTCTGTGACTAGTCAACTCCACTTGGATTTTTGCACTGGCGCCTTCAGGTCCAACGCATCACTGCGCTAACCGACGCAAAATCTCCGAAATCCGCAAGCGAGCCAAACCTGCTTCACCAACAATACTTATCCACAGTAAATATCGGGGTGCACGCAGTTATTACGCTACTTCGTGTTTGCCGCTTAATCCGGTAGGTGTTGCTAATGATCGCGAATTCCAAGAATTTGATATTGAAGGATATTGGCACGCGCTCTTGAAACAAGGTGCTCGTTAGAGTACGTTCACTACGTAAACGCCATTTACAATTATGCTGTACGGCCAGCAATTAATCCATTTTGATCTACCTGGCCCTATTCTTAACGATTTGCGGATCATATTGACGACAAATGAAAACTGCAGTGCTGTGGATGTCACGTTTAAAGGCCTTGTTCCAGGGCAGATATGCTTGACGGGTTGCCTTATTGATCAGTATCGCGGAGTGTGCCCCACGTCAAACACTCGCCAACGTAAACGAAAGCCCGAACGAAACTGCAGCTAATTTCACCGCCAACGCGCACTTGTTTAACGTCACTGATTCGGCCCAAGTAATTGCCATGTTTGGTGAGTGGGACCGACGTAATATGACTGGCACTTGATGCTGGCCTTTATGCCTTGGCCGACATCCTCCATATTTTGCTATGTCACTTAAAGTCGAAGTTGCTTTTATGCTCATGACTATAAGCAAATTTTACAAATTATCAATCTCGGATTTCCCCTACCTTGTCATTTAAATGATTTGTATGTCTGCGCCATACAAATGTATAAGATAGGTGTGCCAATGCGCTTCACTTTTTTTCGCATGGTTTGTTTGTGAATTAACATTCCACTTTTCGTCTACAGCAACATCAGACGTGGAAAAGCTCCAAGAACAAATCTCGCGATCTCGCCAAGGGTAAGTCGACCAAAAAATACACAAGATTGATTTAGTTCCACTCAAGTGGGCAACGCACAAAGTCTCTCCTTGAACTTGCTTTTTTGATCTGCGGCGAGTTTTCGGCGTCAAGCATCTTGCTCAACACTTTAGAGAATAGTTATTCTTATCCCCCATGTGTAATTTGCTAAACTAGATTATATCGCCGTTTTCGTCAAACTAACATTCCCACACCAAACATTGGAAAGCAATGTGAAAATCTTTAAACCAGGTGCTTCAGTAGGAACATGTATTTTTAACTCATTTCCAATATATCTTAGTGCAGCGCTTCCCAATCGGTGGTCCATGGTCCACTGGTGTGACTTTATAGACCATATTTATGAACAGTTTTGCAAGTTTAAAAGCTATAAAGGCCCATTACCAAAAATCCATGACAATTAAATTAAAAAAAACTTTTTTGAATTGTGCAATGGCACCTCCTTGAAATTCTAATCAAAGAATTAATCCACGATCTTGTAGAATACGTAATTATTTGATATTGGGCATCCCTAGTCGAGGGGCACGCGCACTCCCGTTTAAAATTCCTGTCCCGAAGCCTTCTTTCTTTTGAGTTGTTTTTATTAGTTTAAGATTTCTGTCAAAAAGCTCAAAAAAAATATGAAAACCTGTAGTTCGCCTGTAGGACAGGCTATGTTCAGTATGTGGTGTTTTCCGATGTACTAAAGCAAGCGAGTATGTTTTCATTTCGAGCAGCTAACATGCACTGTTTCGTTATCCCCAAAGCAATGTGATAAAGTTTTTTGTCGAACGCTGGGCGCCATGCGACTTGCCCACCTGTAATTTAAAGCGACCACGCTCCGGTACTGTGGCGACTAATTGCCTGTCGCTCTTATATCTCCTTGAAGACACTAGACGGGTTTGAACTACAACTTACCGCCGCGTCGCGTATACGAGTGACTGAAAAAAAGGCCAAACCTCGTTGTGTAGAAAATAATTTTGCGGCGCAACAATTAAATATCGCAACTAAACTACTGAAATAGTTGGGCCCCGATTGTTTTTACTTGTATGTGTTGTTACTAATCGACCTCGCCTTCTTGACATAAAAGGTGACCTGTCAAGATCGTGCATTCTATCGGCAAATACAAGTGTCGCGCCAAGTGCGATTAAATGCGAGTCTCGAGCGATTCTGGCGTTGCTCAAGAGGCGCATGCAGGCTATCGACTCGCCACGTTTAAGCAGCTTTCTGGTCTTCAATGGCGCCACAATTTGTGGTTTTATCGGATGCTTTGGAACTACTGGCGCCCGGCATCGACCGTCCCGACGTACCAGCCTAATAACAAAAACACGGCGGTTCAGGTGGTGGCCATTTCGGGCCAATTGCTGTAAAGATGCTACTGCACTGAATGTGGGGGTGAAATTGAGTTTATTTAAAGCAACACTTCCAGATTTCTTGTTGTTGTTGTTGTTGCCTGTTTTGAGGAATGACAGATTTTGTGGGTGTAATTGCCTGTGTGTAATTCCGATGGCGGCCATTTTAAAACGCAAAACGTCAACCGACGAAGCTAATTGCGCGCGTTTCGTCATGTGGCCCGCTAAGACGTCGCAATTATAGTGTAAGTAAGGCTTTAACTGGCGACGGGGCCGGTTACTGAATGCAATAGGTGAACAGACACTCCTGTCTCTATTCAACCCTTATCGGTGCTTTTCATCAAAAGCGCTTTCATTACAGCGGGGGATTTCCCCCGGGCGATAAAGCTGTGGAACCGGAAAATATGTTGTAGTTAAGTTTTTTGCCGCCTTATTTGCGGTGACTTGCGCGCAATTATGTAATTTGTTTGATAATGGTGTGTGGTTGATGCGGAGATTTGAAGGGAATGCGCTCAAATATTAGCCAGCTACATTGGAGGTCGCTCCGATCAAAAAGCTAGTCGGTTGCGCCGCGTGTCCCGTGGTGACAAAAAATCCGCTTTAATACCTGGTAAATAAGATTGCTGTCCCGATAAATCCGAGCAAACACTGCTCGACGATTGAGCTTCGAACCCCAAAAGTGTGGGCGCTTTAAACAATACCACGAGGATTGTGTTTTGTTCCATATCTCGCCGACACATCGTCTCGCGCGGCTTTGCTGGTGTTTGAAAACAATTGAATTGAGCTGGGCGTGCGGATTTTACAAGATGGCCCGGAACGAGATGTCATGATTTAGCTTCAAAGCTGTTTTTATGAAATTAAATCCGCGGTCGGGGGCCTAAGACACGGGGGCGCGGGCTTTAGCTGGTACAAGCGCCACCAAAGCCTTTCTCAAACGCGCCCTGTTGACCATCAAACGCGTGCGACCTGCTGGCGTCACTATAGACGAAATTTGATACAAAATCTACACACGTTCCGTCAACGCTAAGCTTGGACTAACATTGCGCCCTTTCGGCGACCGCCCCTTTGCCGCCTCTGCTCGGGCTCACTACTATTATGTGGTCGGTATTTTGTGTAATTAGAAGCAGGCTGGCTGGTGCCACTCTCACTATATGTCCGCGCCTTGTTTGTAGCTTGTGCGGAAAGTCACACGCTTGAAGTCTGATTCTGTTGCTTTGCAGTTTCAACGACAACTTGGCCTACTTTGGCGTGAAATCTACGAAATCCTCGGACCCGAAGGAATTTTTTGACCAGTGGATAAGATTTTGCGGCGACGTGAACGATTTGTGGCACATACAACTAAAGGAAATCCTTAAAGCACAGTGTGTAATTTTGTTTATATTTTTTTAGGTTTTTATTGGTTTATAACTTTTATTTTTCCAACCACAGAAAGGAACTAGCGAAGCAAAAAGTTGAGGAGATGCGTTCCAAATCGTCATCTGTCGTCGTACGAACCCGACGAAGACCAAAAAGCTTAGTATGTAGTTTGTCTTTTCTTTTAAAAATATTTTTTGAAAAAATGTAAGTATCATTAAAATTGGTGCAAGTTTAAGTTTCTTGTGGACTAGGAAAAATCCCTAATCCGACTAATTCTAATAGACCCGGTCATTCCACCAACAGTCTTACTATGGTATGTTGAGAGCTACGAGTTAAGTGGTCCGCGCAGGGGCAAACATCTTTACATTTACACTGGGTAAAAGGTAAAAATTCTCACGCAACCCGAAACATGTGATAGTGCTTCAGGTGCTTGCCGCCCTCCTTGACCTGTGCTTTGAACTTCGTTTGAGGTGGATCGGTTACGAAAAACATCCGTGTACAGTTTTCTGGGGTGTCAGGGGGTTTGTGAAAGCGAAATCAACTCGCCGTGCCGTGATTGGCGCCAAGACCCCAGTCTGACTCGTTTGGTTACGTGTCGGTTGCACACACACGTTTGGGTAAGGCTTTCCTAATTTCGGTTCATCACATTGTTCACTCACCTTTCACTTGGCACCTCTCGGGCTTTCGTTTCCTGTCGTGCCTTACTTCAGTCGGCCCCAGAAACCGATTCAACTCGGGGAGCGATTGCACTCCCTTTCACCACGAGGTGTTGAAATCTCGGCGCTACCTAATTATTTTGTGGTGGCCGCCAAATGCGGCGACGGTATCATCTCCTGGACGCTTTCCCAACCCGAGACCGTAATTGAATTGCGTGGATGGATTCCCTCTTTGTTGACATTTTGCTACCTACATCCCCACACTGAAAACTTGTCATGTTTGCTAAAAAGGGCACTTTGTTGCCTGTAAGTCAGCGGTCTGTAGGTGTTTTTGTGTGCTAAAAGTGGCTTTGAATTGGCAAAATCCGCGCTTCCTTTGCACAGTTTAAAGACCTTTGACGTAAATCGGTGCAAAGTGAGATTTGATTGTGTACGGGCGCGCATAGATTTGTCCACTTCACCGTGTCATGAGGGAATTTCCTTCCACGCACTTCCAATTAAAACTCGCTACATAACGGCCACCGGCTACCATGACGCTTCATTTTGTCCTAATTGTCAGCTGCCCTTATCTCGATAAACGCTTTGTAGGTTATAGAACTTTTTTGGCGTAAAACAGCCTAATTTGTTGATTACGAACTTGGCTAATTGCTGATTGCGTAAAGGATTATACCACGCATCCATCATCTAAAGGGCGAACCTATTGGCTGTGAAACCACCATGCAATCCCGAGTCCCCGGAGACTAAAAGTAACACGTCATTGGGTGCAATCGTTCGTTTATGGACGCACGCTAGGCTGCATTGGCGCGGATGGCATATGTCGATAACATGCTTCAAACGAGAAGCCCAGCTGCCTTACATATGTTGGACTCGCTTTCAATGGTGCAGTGTCGTGTCAGGACATCGTGTCCTCAAATCACTACATTGCTTCCTTTGGCTCCTAATGGCACCACGCCCCACCGTTGCCCCTGTCCCTGTCCGTTTCTATTGTACGGGCAGCCAGCGTAAGAAGTATTTAAAGAGCCTATCCAATGTTGAAAGCAAGGTCGTTCTAGGATTGCAACGTGGCCGCGCAGAATCTTGTTAGGCTCCCAGCAATATTTGCGTTTGGCAAGGAAACCCGGCCCGCCTGAATCCTGTCAAACATGGTTGGAACAAATACCTCCGTAAACTCTAGTTTCGCCTTCTCTGTTTTCCGATTAACGGCGAACGGGGGCTTCAATCGGGGCGCGCGGGTTTTCCTGTCTTGTTGGGATCTGTTGATGCCCCGAGAAACACGAGTGACATCATCAACGCAGGGAGACAACAATCGGTGTCGGTGTATAGTGGGCGGGCAAGGAACATCGAATCGGGCGCCAGGTCGTACATCTGTCGCCGATCCGAAACTTACCGCGCGTAATCCATTGACGGACGGCGTGCGTCGTTTGAAGCTACTATAACTCGCCACTTGTTTTGCTTCTCGTTTTGTGTTTCACCGAGGCGCCTCACGACAAAACCCATAGAAATGCGGGTACCCTTTGTATCTCCCTACCTGATCACATCCTCAAACGCCAGTCCCTTTGTTTCAGGTTTATAGTTTATGTAGCGCTCGAGCGGTCCCCTGTCCCCGTGGCCACGTGACGGCTTTCGGGGACGTGCCACAGCGCCACTTTTTCTTAGTTGTAATTGTTTTCATTCAATTTAATCGGCGAGGGTGAGTTCGAAACAGTCATTTGGGACTGAAATTTAAACTAGAAAAATCGTTATCGATCGTTTTCTTCGGACCTCACCCATTCTTGCCAAGTTTGCTTTCCCTGCGGTCCAGGCGCCAACACCGGACACTAAACTAATAACTCCTGTGGTGTAAGTTGCCCACCTCGTCCCCCGTGGACGTTCGCACTGCACAGGTGATTTATTGCAACGGAGAGCCTCTCGAGATGTCTCCCCCATCAACTCGACCTTTAGCACGGATCAGTTGGTAATGCGGGTAATGTCTGCAACAGTGTGTCTCGAATTATTTGATTGTCACGGGGTCGCCGATGCACACTGTCGAATCGCTCTTGGGTGAGCGGGAATCAATTAACCACTTAGTCGGAAACACGCCAAATCAAAGAGTGCTTTTGTGGCGGTCGAGCGCCGTCTAATGTTGTTTTAAGGCCGATGTCTCGCTGAGAGGCGTGCCCTTGTCTGCATTCGTGTTTCAAATTACCCGATTCACGTTAAAGAACAAAAAAATCGTGTTTGTTGTCTTTTGGTGAATCGCGATTTTGGCCGAAAACATTTCCAAATGTTACTGGAGATGGCTGATAGCTCGTAGACTGTGTGTGAGGAGCCATCAACCTGCCCCCCTTACCAAATTGCAGCACAGTGCTCTATAGAACTGACGTCATACGATGATATCAGAGCTTGTGGGTGTTGTCGGTTTGCGATGTGTGGTCCGGGCGCGTCAATTGTTTGAAAAGTGAAGTATTTCAATAATTGTATTTGCATTTCGCGTTGATGTAGAGCCACTTGATCGCACAAATTACTCACTTTGATTTGCCGGATGCGGCGTGTTAACGCATATAAACACGTCATGCTCCTGGTGTCCGTACCCCTTTCCGCTATACCAAGGCCTGGGTCTCTTACAGCGCAGTGCGGCGGAAACCGTACATAACTGCGGACTCTCATTAAATTACTGGTTTGACATTGAAGTAAATAGGAGGGGCCGCATGATAATACGTTGCAAGTTGCGCTTGTGCTCCACAGACGTATGTTAATTCGTACAAGTTGGTTGGCCCAAGTCTCCGCCGCCAGAGTCGGTGCTACCGACGGCTGATGTGATGGGTTTTCCGCATCGTTACGCTTGACAGATGTACGGCCATCCGGGGTCGCGATTTTCGCGTAAACTACGACCTGATCCAATGCACTGACTTTTTGCTGCCGCGTACTGTCCTACCCGTGTTTGATAGCCAAAACCCTGTTTGATTATTAGATTTTTTGCCAGTTAGATGTTTATCCGCAGTAATCCATTCCGACCACTAATACTTTTACACTTCGAAGAACAAGCGCAGGATATTGCTCTCCTCCAATGTGTGCTGATTGCCGTTGATTTGCACACCGAGCATTATTGACTGTACTACCTGACCTCACATCCCTATATGTGTGATTGCGACTTGTCATCTGTCAACAACAGTTCTCGATCCAGTTCTCTATGTGTTTTGTCTACATTCCCCCTTCGTGGGAAACTGGTCGTTGTGACGTCACAAGTATAGGTCGTCAGTTTCGTAGCCGGGCTACAACATGTTGTTGAAAATTATGAATTCCTTTCCTTCGCGAATAATTTCGAATGGTCAAAATTTCTTGGCGTAGCCAGACAGAACCAAATCTATTATTTCAGATGATTTATCGTTGTAGAATTTAATAGGCGATATGGAGTGGTGTTGGGATCGGTGCTTAAAGGGGAATCAAAATAGTCAGGCAGTTTTGCGATTTGTAAGTTTTTGCTTTCATCAGAATGTTGGAAAAACAGTGTAAATAGCAAATATATTAATTTATTTTATTTTTTTTCAGAAATCGCGGTTAAGTGCTCACATTGCTGTCGATACGGTTGAGCCCTGATGACCTTCGTACCAAAAACACAACCTCTGTTTATTGTTATTTTGTAATGCTTGCACACACTAGTAAAAACACCAATTTGTAGTTTTCAGTTGTCTGTCGTTTGAGTAGTTGTGTACACAATCATCGCCACATAGTTCCAAACTTAATTATTTGCCGAATAGCGCGTGACCAAAGTAATTTCAATGTATCGCATTGTTACACTCCTATATGCAACTGCATTTCGTTGTGCTTGTTTTCGCCAAAAGCTGCTTCGCGTTTGTGCAACTTTCCATCCCGCTTTTTGCACGAAACCTGTTTTCTGAAAACCTATGTACACAGTAATTCTCATCACGCTTTACCTGGCAGTGGCATTGCCCTAGCAAACATTCCACACATTACCATGCTGTGAATACGAATCCTCTGTTTAGAGCTGTAATTACCTACATAGAACCGTTTCTTTCTGTGTGTATATTTGGTGTGAGGTGCAATTGCGCAAAATTTGTCATCCTGTATTTTTCCGACTTCGGCTTGTGCATGCGTTGGTGCAAATATTGACTTTTGACCCAGTGTTCGATTGCCGGCAATCGTTTCTGTTTTCCGCCACACACCTTTTAATGCAGTATATTTGTGGATATTCGTAACAAGGGTGTAGGTACGTTTTTTATGAATGGCGTGTTTTTTATTTGCATGGTGTTGCCGATTAGCTCCAGAGGCTGAGTATATTTTTTTATATCTCGACCGCAAAATATTATTTTTGATCTGGATGTAATTTTTAGTATAGACGCACATGCGCATATCGGTTCCAACTAAACTGAATCGTGATTGGGCGTTGGAATGCATGGCACGTGATCTATAAATTGTGGTACTTTAAACCGCGACCTAATCAAGTGATCAGATTTTGTTCCAAGCATGCACCGCCGTCGCTTGCAGTCTGCTTACAGAAACTGTCGCCACACGCTCTGGCGGAACACGCGGGCACTTGACGGGCGCGCGCTAGACGTGTCGGAATAATTACGCTTCGAGTTGTTTCATAATAAGGATCGGTGGCTGCCTTTCCTGTTACCCTCTCACTTCTGTCGGCGATTTCTGTTCGTTTTAGCAAAGCCCACTCCACTGCACGGCAGCGGTTTGACCCCGTTCCTCTCGTAATGTAATCGAATTCCCCAACACCGGCGCTCCCCTAACCTTTCTGTCGAGATTCAATATATTTCCAGACGCTTTTAATAACGAACAACGATTAAAAATAGCGTGACAGTGAAGAAAAAAGGAAGATCGTATTGTATGAAAGGGTATTTACACATGCTTGGAAATGAAGCATTGCAAATGTTAAGTATTATTTTTGCGCGGGCTTACAAAGTCACATCGGTTCTTTGCAATTGTCAAAATTTGTGGTTTTGTTTTTTGTGCATGTGACTGACAGAAGCAAGTGAATATTAAAACAAGCCGCTACGTCACTTATGTCGAAAAAACGACTGCGGTCAAAACTGGTGCTACACGTTGCGTGACGAGTGAACAATATTTTTGTTGACATTCAATTTTGCGAGAATAATTTAGAAAAATACATTCGCAAAACCCATTGTTATGTGTGCGGATCTAGAGTAATGGAGGATGAAGCGAAGAGGAGCCGTGGCTAGGTGCACTTGAGATGTACAACGCTGGAATGTTATCTTTCAACATCGTGTTATCTAATCGGAATAATTCGGCGCCAATGCGACTGGGCAATCACGTCACTTGACTTTCCCGGGATTAGACGCACTAAACTCGACCATCGCAAAACATATGAAAAAAATTGTCCTCAAACAATTCTGCACCTTGACACAGGCAATAGTTAACATGCGAGTTATTTGACTTAAGCCAATCAATAGTACTACTGTTGCTTGTCGAACCTCTACAAATGAATGAATGGTCAAACAAGAGGATTGAAGTCCTCTTCTTCGCGACTAAGCACGGTAAGGGTCGTGAGAATAAATCGTTTGCTGACGGCGTTGCTTGTCGAACGCGTCGATTTCGTGCTCCAGAAAAGATATTTCCAACTTGTCTGTGATTTTGGGTGGGTCAAAACGTGCTTGCGTCAAGTACTCATAGCGCACAAGCCATAAAAATGCATCCGCCGCACCCAATTAACAGTCGTAAATAATAATAAAAACTTTCAAAAGCGGGGAGTTGTTTAAATGAACACTGGAAACCCTCTTAGTTTTCGTGCCGCTGCTCGCAATGAAGTTACGTTAATTGCCGGAGCATTGCGTCCGACTGCCCAACCCAAAGATCTTGAAGTGGAACGCGTCTCGAGAAAAACATTTGGAATTCCTGACTACCGATTCGAAATGGTGCCGGGAGATGCAGCTGTTGAGTTTGTCGCGTGCTGCGCGTTTGACCTGCTGCTATCAGCTTCCGTGTCCAGTGGGGTTGGTGGTTGAAGCGTTTCCAATTCAGGTACAGAAATGCATCGGCAGCCTTTTATTCTTCGTATCTTTATCTTGAGGTAGCGCTTTCCACGCTTTTTCCTTCCACCATCTTTTCGTCGCTTGCGTTTGCATCGCAACCGAACATCCACTATCTCTTCGCTTTTCGGTTTACAAAACGAGCAGGATTTAAAGTACTGCGGTTCAATTACGCCCTCGCTTCCATCGTACTCGATGTCTTTAGGGATGTAAAACGAGTTGCATTGTCCGTAGCAAAAGTGATTTATCAATTCGCCTTTGCAACCTGTTTTCGTCGTAATATGCTGCCGGACCGGTCGCGATTTGCACCAGTCTTTCTTCAAGTATTCCTTTTCAGTGAGAAACTTCGCCCTTTGACTTGTCTTTAAAACGCTCAGCTTGCCGGGCCTTGAACGCTCCCGGGAATTCTCCGTCGAAGCGGCGGGGTTTCCACCCCTTGAATTGGCGCCGGCGTTTGCATTACCCCCGGCCTCCTGTCTGGGTGTGGAGCCTTTTGGTCGTCGGGCTCTCTTGGCAGTAGCTTGTTGCACAAATGATGCCATTGTGATAAGACCAATTATGAGCAATGCTGTTGACAAACGAAGGCGAACTGATCGCCCGGAGCTGTATTTGAAGTTGCAGCACATTGAAACTTGTTTGGTACCATAACCACGAAGCGCCGTCATTCTTCTTTTTGTGTGTAAAATCACAAACAGAATTGAAATAAATATTCTGCAAACACATAAATAGAACACATGTTAAAATTTCCGAAAGTTATTCTCGGAAAATTACGACCGCCTAGTTTGTCGTAGATGTTGCCCACAAGACCACTTCTCCAATCAACGTGCTCTCGATCGCTTACCAACTGTCTTCCCTCCACCAACAACAATAGCCCCGGTGGCGCTCGAAAAACAAATGAATGAAAGGGGTTAGACACGCGCCCCTTTCGTCTTAGGCTGACGGGCGTCCTCGGGACCTAAGCGCTGTCGCCAGTAAGATCGAGACGCACTATTGATATTAAAGACACGAGCCTGACGTCCGTCGTCCATACAATGTTAACAAAGAGATTTGATTAAGACCGACCATTTACAACGACTGGCTAACTGACTGTTTGTTACGTTTTCCAGACTTCACTGCTGGCACACCTTTTGAAATTTCCGATGTGACGATATAATGAGAATAAAAACAGCAAAAAAACTACGATAAAACGTACATGTTTAACAACGTTTCAACTTTATAACTTCTGACGAAAAATAGATCACGACCTAACCACTATTATGGTAAATTTTATACGTGTACTAAACCCACAAATAAAATTAAAGGTGCGCCTTTGAAAGTCGGAAGACCGTTGTTTGAGCTCAAATCGCTTAGTGAGCTGTGGTGGCGCCGAGAGCATGCCGTGGCGACGGGACGCCTGCGCTGACAGCTTGTTAAAATCTTGATCGCGAGCGATTCCGCGGCTATACCTTGTTTTCGTCGCCGCTGAAATATTACTCTCAATCTGAAACGTTACGCTACTCTCGCGACGTTTTTAGTTCGGCGCTGTTTGATGTTCATGTGTGATACCGATTACATTTCTCACACAAGTAACCGGGTATTCAGAGTTTAACATCACCTAAACATTCTGTCCGGTGCTATTTCTACTGTTATCTCACCACTGTGAGATGCAGCCACAAACATTCCTTGCGGCTAATAATTATGTTTTTTCAGCATTACAATATGCTGCTGTCGGTGACAAACATCATCGCACAAAATCGTTCTATGGTGATAAAAAAGTTCTTCGCTTGAAGTATTTGATGCTGACTCATTTACTTAAGTAGCACTTGGTCGGCGTAAGGACGAAATTGCGGCAATGGAAGTTATAGAATGTCGATTGACTGAGTCAACCACTGACTTAACTTTTGAGCGTTTCGGAATGTCAAAACAACGCAAATAAAATATGTTGTTAAACAATCAAAGATTGTTACACTGCGTTAACTCAAAAAAATCAACAATTTGCTTAAACTTACTGCAACCCGCAAGTGGAAAATTTTTCGGCAATATCTTAATGAACTTTCGATCAATTGTCGTTCATTGCGCTTTTTAACATCTGCCACTAACTGTGCTCGCAACAAATATGAGTACCCATTGACCACACGAATGCAATGATACAGGTATCTCCTGACTTCAGTCGCTTACAGCATTCTTGAACTAAGCTCGCATTGACAACGAGCCCTACTTAACTGGATTCAGAACGGAAAAAGCCCGCATCGCCTCTGTCTATATGCCTTTTTCAGGTTTTACTATGACGGCGCTGTGGTATGTTTTGCTTCGCGTAAGCTTTTTATTTGATTGAAATCCTACAGTTTTTACTTACGAGACTTTGGAGACCAACTAGCGATGGGCTTTGATGATTAAAAAGGCTCTCAGAAATAATATCGACTTAAAAATAATGTGCGCTGTTGACTCAACAACCGCTGGTAGCATTTGGTGGACGGGAAGCTCACGTAATGTAATATCGATGTACCAAACTGTTGACAAAATTGGAGAACTGTCACTGGGAATAATTTCGAAAAGATGGAAAAGCGACAAAATATTCGGCATCAAAACTATAATTGACATCAAAAACGAATTTAGTATGTGCGAAGTTTGCAAAATGTAGCTGCCTGGAACGGTCTGTTTTACAGTTTAAATTTAAACTGTTGACATTCTGGAACAAGTTATACATTTAAAATAAAGTAGCGGCGCAAAAAGTAGATAGTTGCTACGATTTATATTGCAAACGTTTCGGCAACTGCTCATTGCAGCAATGCTAAACTTGCTTAAAAATTATTAACTTACAAACAATCTTCAATTTAACGTCTATAACTGGTAACTGACATAACAATAGTCGGGTAAAACGTTTCTTGACATGGAAGAAGCAGAAGACAAAACACTGGAAACACATTTCAAAAATCCTACTTTCAAATTTGATTGTCGATGTTATTTGTGCATTTAAAAGCTTTTGAAACAATTTTGGTTACTTTTTTGGTTAATGGTTACTCCTAACTAACATACTCTGCGTGTGGTTTAAGGTTAAGCTTCACTCCTTGTCGGAAGCGGAGCAGCGAGATAAGCCCTTTTCGTGCAAAGTATAAATAAACATGCGTTTCGTCGGAAGTTTATATTTTACTGTATTTATGGCTGGTAAATCCTGACGGTTGTACGTTTTATGGAAGATGCAAAGTCGTTTTTTGAACGAAAAATGTTTTTCACACCTATTTGCTGCAAATAGAAGCAAAATAGAAAAACTTGCAGGCCAAGCACACTTATCAGGGTTTTTACTAACTGTTAGTTGCTTGGCGACTAAATTGACAACAATATACAGTAAAAACTGGGTGCAATCAGACGGGATTTTTTTCAACAATGTTGATTCAGACTCACTCGTACACACATACTCGCATTGTCAAATAATGTCTTTGGTTTTTCTTGACAAAACAAATGTTTAACTTGAACTTCGGCAAACGCCAAAAGGTGTTGTTCTGATAGGATTCGAACCCAGGGCGCTTACGAACACAAGTGCGGCTCAAAATCTGATGGCTTGAACGCCTAAGCGGCATTTGGCTATTTCATTTCGTCTTGGGTGATGATTTTTCACCCCAGAACCTGATTTTGCAAACCAACATTGCCACCTAACGGCTTAATTTTAGTTGCAAAAATATTTGGTAAAGTATACCAAATATCTAACCGGAACTAGCTGCAGGAGGTACAACGTTAATTGTTTTGAACTTTAATTCAACTTTAATTGGAAATCGCTCAGTTCGCATCGCCGTAAGTGCAGAAATAGCGAGATAGAGCAAACTTCTATCCGTGTTTTTAAAAAGTTTTACACTCGCTAAAATGCAGACCGGGAGATTTTGCTATTTTAAGTGCCTCAATATGAGCCTAACCTTTAATGATTTTCGTTGTTGTTGTGCATTTAGACCAGAAGTTGCAAAGACAATTGGTAAAAATTATGAATAAATATGACTTTGGGCCACAAATATATTTTTACTTTATTAATAAACCAATTAACCTTCTTATGCATGTAAAAATGTATATGTTTACTGTTTGTGTTGATAATAGTTTAGACCATGAGTCTCAACCCCCCTTTTCTCTTGTTTTGCCCCTGTTCCAATTTGAAAATTAAAATTTAATCCGAATATTTTTAAATGTTTATACCCGTTTCCTACTGTCCGCTAATCATTATAATTTAACAATCGCTGTTAAAAGTGTTGTAAAGCCCTGGTATCCAAGTAAATCGGTGTATTGTTAACTTTATTGCGTTTGCTTTCCTGTTTGTAAAAAAATACTCCCATGGTCATTGATATTTAACCGCAGTGATAAATTTCCCCCCGGTGGAGAACATCTAGCTTGACGTTTTTAAAAATGCGTTTAGTTTTGCATTATGGTCTATTGCGTCCGTCACCTATAAAGAGGCGAATTCATGATGCGTGTTCTGCTGCGTTGGTTTTATTGTCACGAAAACCTGTTGCATAGAAAAATACCAAGTGCATCAGGTCCGAAATCTCCCGGTCCCTGTGTCTGACGAATTTCTAGCATCGTAAAGGGTTGAAAACATTTTCAAACAAAGAATATTTTTGGAAAAACTGCTGCTTCAAATTAGCTTTGACTAAAACGACACATAGTCATGAACACCAAAAATTAAACATAAATCCAATAGGACAAAGTAAAACTGTTTATTGCTTCTCTACATGTAATAACGCAACAGTAAACAACCTCGGTTAATTCGAATTCGATTTGATCGGCTCATTCATCTGGATTAGGCGAAAATCCGGATTATCCGAAAACGTTTGTTTTAAGCTGACGTTGTCTAGATGTAAACAAATTGGAGACGCAATGATAATTAAACTTTTTGAAAAGTTAAACGAATTTATTTAAACAAAATAACCTTGCCCAATGCGCAACATGTATGACGATTTACTGAAATAGGAGACCGGCTGTTTTTCAAACTTTTTTACACAAAACATCGGACATCATTTGCACCTTCATTGCAAGTTCATTCGAATAAGGCCGGATTTTCCGTGGTTTATGTCATATTTCTCGCCTCCGCAAAGGGCAGTCGTTTTGTGATTAACGGAGCAGTGCTTCTGTGGCATCAAATGGCTTGTGGTTATATTAGCTTGTGCGAAACAGCATGATGTGCATTTCTTGATTGTTTCTTAGTGCTGCTGATTGTATGTTGGGACAACTAACCGAGATCTGACTTTTCTTGTGATGATGTTTTCTGTAGTTGGAGGGTTGACAAAGCCTTGTAAACAATTGCTGTGAAAAAGTTTTCTTCGTGATCTTTGCGTCGGTTACGCACCGCTGCATTGAACAGCGGCAATAAAAATTGTACTGCATTGTATGTACACCTGCCTGTCGTGGGACGTCTGAGTTGTGAATTTCTGTACCTGTAAGCAACTGTGCATATATTGCTGTAAACTATCTGGATTGTTAGCTTTTTAAAACTTTTTTGCATGAAAAGTGATTTTGACCGTCATTCATTGTAATGTCGTCTTATAATAGTTCGATATAAGTCAAGTATCCACAATACCCGTGTCCACTTGTGGTAACTGCTATTAGCATCTTCGTTCTCACCATGATAGCTGTTATGTGATCTACTCTCGAGCGCTATCATATGGCTGTGTCAACCAAATAGATTTTTCGTCATCCTGGAACTTGGTGAGTAAAGTTCCTGTGCGTAAGAAAAGAAACCTTTTTGAAAATACTGTATTAGTAGTAATACCTGCTGCGCTGTCCGGGAGCATTTAGTTACGCCCTCTAGCGACTAAAGGGCAGCTAAGTACCAGTATTGACTTTTGCTGTGTTGCCACTTCCACTACAGCTGTTTCATGTCATCTAAAGACAAAGTCGTTGCCGAAAAGCTCAGAGCCCTTGTTGTCAATCGAGGCACCTATAAAATTTCTACTGCACCCAAGTAAATGTCTAGTTTTAGTTGTTGTTTTTTTCGAATTACAAACCAAGAAACGCAAATTATGTAACTTGCACACCTTTCTGACAAACTATTTAAACCATATTTCCATTTACTCTTATCGCAAATAAATTACTGAAAAATGGCAATGATGAATAACGGAAAGGTACAAAGTATAAGAAAAAATAAAAATTTCTACTGCACCCCTGGTTGATTATTGTGCTTCAGGTCTTTAGTTTTTCCCCACTTGTCTTCACAAAGCCACGGTTGAAAAATGCGGGCAATTTGGTTTCGTACCCTATTCAAATCTGCACATTTATTTCCAAATTAGTCGCAATTTGCACGAAGGCTTGGATCGCTTGGACCGCTTTTGATGGCGCTTCTGTGCTATAAAATAGCAATGACATGCACTTTGACGTCGCTTGGTGTGTGTTTATATCGCTTGTAGCAGCCTTCAATCCCTTACTGGAGCTTCATACCGCTCGGCGTATCTTTATGTCGCTT
This sequence comes from Phallusia fumigata, assembly GCA_008931825.1. Lineage (NCBI taxonomy): Eukaryota > Metazoa > Chordata > Ascidiacea > Phlebobranchia > Ascidiidae > Phallusia > Phallusia fumigata. The sequence continues at coordinate 8,048 of QXVZ01013327.1, read as the reverse complement.
GAAGTGCCTACAAATCGCTTGATGCACCCTTATATCGCAAAATGAAATCGTCATCTAAACTCACGCTTAAATTTCCTAAAAGTCAAAGTTAGCTTCGTAGTTGGGCTTGTGTAAAAACAAAGATTCAAAGAATATCTGATGTCCTCGTGTTTTGGTCCACACAACGCCTAGATGTTTAAACGTTCTGACAGTTACTTACGTACGACAAGGTTAAACGTTGTGTTTGCTCTCAAAACTGTCCTACTAGTACGGCAAAATTGTCGCAAATCATGTATTTGGTCGTCTATAGCTGAATGCTCGTAGCGCTGTCTTTGCCGTGCGAAACTTTTCAAACAAACTCATGGGGAGCTAACATTTTGATAAACTTGAAGATATCGTCAGGGTAATTTTGGCGCGTGATCCTGGAAATGTCTTTGTTATCTGGTCGCTTTTTCCTGTGGAACTGCTCCAAACTTCTCACAGCATCAATAAACATATCGGGCTGTTGTGGGTCATCACAGAGATCCTTGGTACTCTGACACTTTGACAGGCAGTGTCCTATTTTCTCCAAGACGTCGGGGCGAGTTCTTGAATAAACTTTATTTAAATATTTATCAGAAATTAATGTACGTGCTAACACACATTTGAAAAGTGATTTAAAGCTCAGAAAAGCAACAACAAGTACTATAACTGTCAACTAACCGATATAAAGGTGCACTAAGCGTTATATAGCTGCACCAAGCGATATAAAGCTGCACCAAGCGATATAAACATACACCAAGTGACAAAGAAGTTGCGCCAAGCGATATAAATGTGCACCAAGCGTTATAAAGGTGAAGGTGCATCAAATATCGCACAGAAGCGCCATCAAGCGGTGCAAGCGATGCTGTGTATTAAACAAAGGGGCTCTCAAGACCAACTAGATCTAAAATATCTTCGGGGAAACTTTAAACTAATTGAGGGCCGCAGCTCAACTTACAAAAGGACAAAGTCATACTGCAGTAATGCAACAATCACAATAGCTTATTGTCATCAGAAAAGCCTATTTCAGTATTCTTTTATAAATCCATGCCTTTTTAATTAATACTTTTATGAAAGTTTAAGCTAATGCTGTACACTTTCTGTTCAGAAATCACACAAGGTAAACTAGTATGACAGCATCTATAAATGAGATACTCACCAGATGCATCAAGTTTCGAAAAGATGTTGCAGAACAAAATCCCAGTGCATTTAAAAACATAGAAGACAGAGAAGCTTATCTAAAAGAAAACATTTTAAAAAAAATTGATGCTGCTTTGATCAACTTGCCACGAAGATTGGAGATTGAAATAGACCTCTTTATTGAAAAACACTTTTCACATCATGGACCATTGTTGTTTGTGTGTAACCCAAACTGGACTATCTGGACAACAAAACAGGAAATTGAAAAACAATTTCCTGACATAATTTGTCCAGTTGATTGTCAATATGTGATTTATGGTCATAAAATAGCAAAAGATTATCAAACTCTACATGATTGTGAGGTTTCAAGGCCCAATGATGTTTTGTATGTTTATGTTCAACAACAAAAATGTCCACCCAATGAAGAAAATTTTGACTTAAAGTTGGAATCCCTTATACAAGAAATGCATACAGTTTCAAGTACCGAGTGTGGTAGAGACAAATCACACATGCCGTCAATAACATCTGAAAATGGTAACCAAGTTCCTTCTGTAAGTGGAGGTTGGAATCATCATGGATCTCCGTTGCGTAGCACTCCAGGGGATTCTGAGAGTTTACAACCAAGATCATCAACAAGTGGTAATTATGAAATGCCATCATCAGTAACTGGCTGGGAATGTCCAATCTGCACTTACATTAATTTACCAACCCGACCTGGTTGTGAAATGTGTTCCACTCCAAGACCAAGCGACTATGAAATTCCAAGTCACTTTGTACTGTCTGAGGCAGAAAAATACAGAATGGAACAAGAACAAAAAGCAGACCAGCTTACAGAATTGGCAATATCTGAAAAGCATCAGAAACAGGAAATAAAGAGACTAAGAAACTATTCTTCTCACATTGATGCAACGAAACATAGTATTGTGTTAAGTAGGGAACCAGTAGAATGTTTAATTTGTCTTACTACTACAGATCCTGGGGATGCTGTAACCCTTCAAGACTGTTTGCATGTGTTTTGCAAGGATTGTCTACAGGGGCATATTCTTGTGAGCAGTGATGCAGGAGTTAAATGCCCACATGGCGATGATAGTTATGTTTGTGGCTCATACATACGAGACAGGGAAGTTAAGGCATTGCTTACTGATGAACAATACGAATGTTATCTGCGGAGAAGTTTGTCTTCAGCTGAGCAACTATCATCCTCAAGTGCACATTGTAAGACTCCAGACTGCATTGGATGGTGTGAATATGATGATGGAGTTAATGTTTTTGTATGTCCTGTGTGTCAAGCTCGAAACTGCCTCACTTGTCAGGCCATTCATCATCCACAAGATTGTAAAGAATATCAAAATGAGTTACACCGCAAGTCAGGAAAAGACAAGAAAGCAAAGCAAACTCATGCAATGCTGGAACGAATGTTAAGGCTTGGGGAGGCATTACACTGCCCACAATGCAACATTATAATTATGAGGAAAGGTGGCTGTGATTGGGTAAAATGCACAATGTGTAAAACTGAAATATGCTGGGTTACCAAAGGCCCACGGTGGGGGCCTGCTGGCCATGGTGATACTAGTGGAGGATGTCATTGCAGAGAAAATGGCAAAAAATGCCATCCAGAATGTATTAACTGCCATTAATAAATATTAAAATATGAAAATAAATATTACTTTATGTCCTGGCAGTATCATATGGTGTATAATATACACCTCAAGGAAATAAGAACATTGTTGTTTGTTTAGGCAGTTTATTCGGTGACTAAATTTGGCCAGGAAACGTAGACAATTATCTACTCAACCAATACAAAACTGTGATATTTAATCAAACTCTTTGTTGTCTTGGCTAAGTTCCTAAGCGCCACTGTCATGATTTATTTGGATTTTCATGCGCGTATTTAGCCGCTGAAAGATAGATATTTGATCGCGGCAGAACAGTGGTTTAGTTTGGCGCTTGCACCTCATGGCACAATGTTGCTTTTTAGGAGAGCGAACATTTGGAACACTGAAACTTGTCGAAGTACACGTTTGTGACATCACAATAGTGTGTACTGACGTACATACCAGCCAGCCTACATTTTTTTTATCTCGGCGCCTATGTGGTGGCAGTGAGCAAAATAGAGTCTGTAATTCGGCCGGCATTAGCAAAGAGTTTGTGCATCCGTGTACTAATACGTGGCCATTGTTAGAAACCGCTCTTGCCGTTAATTTGGTATCTACTGCTGCTGTTTGACCAGCTCTCGCGTGCCACCACCTAACTGTTCCGCCTAAATAAACCGTTCGTTGTTTGGCTTTTGGTACTTGGGAGTTCCAGAACGCGAAGAGGAGCACGTTTAGATCCGTTCTGGGAATATAAGCGATCGCCCCTGTTGTGCTGTCTGGGCGCACAGAGTCACACCCCCTAGCAAATAAAAGACAGCGCAACAGCTGGTGTCAAGCCGGATAATACCCCCAGGTTATGGGTGCTTATAATTCTTATTGGTCGTTTAAAATTTCAACGTTATCGACCTAGTGGTTTTTCATACACACCCCATTTTTTTTACCCTTCCTGTCCTGCCCTAAACGCAAAACAGCGCAACGTAAAGAAGTCAAAGTGTTGTAGCAGACCACTGCGCCCTTCGCAGTCATTTTCGAGCTGGGGTTGCGTCGCGGTAACCAAAACACATTGTTATTATCGAACAATGAAATGCGCTGTAACAAAAACTCTCCCATACAGTTGGATATCAACCTATATTTAAACGGACATGTCTAAAATACGGGAATAAGGAACGACGGAAAAACGGAAAACGAGGTCTAAAAGGCGGGAGAGACAAAAGTACGGGGCAGACCGAAGTGCCAGACTAAATTACGGGATAGGCGAGGAGACAGAAGGCGGGACTCGGTGAAAGTTCACCGGCAGTTCTTTGTGGAAGACGGGACGACGGAAGAGCGCATATTCTACATGAATAAAAGGCGGGACTGGGTGAAAGTTCACAGGTGGATCTAAGCGAAAGACGGGCCGACGTAGAGACGCATATTCGACACGACTGACAGGATTGGGTGAAAGTTTTCAGGCGGTGACGAAGTGAACGACGGTTCTAGGAAAGAGCGCATAGTCGATGTGTAATGACTTGATTGGACTTGTTAAATCTTTTATAACTTTCGACAACAACATCACAATGTTTTTGGTAAAATAATCGAGTACAACACGAGATGACTGAAATACAGAAAACTATCCACCGGTATTGATCTTTTACACAGGATATCTCTTTTTATGGTTTTAAAACTTGACTGACAGTGGTTTTAGAACTTGGGGCTTTAGAAACTGTTTTTGGTATGCAATGAACATTGTTTGAAGAAATTTTGTAAAGAGCGGCATTGATCATTTCCATGTCACAAAATTGTTTATTGAAACGATAATGGATTAACGTGTTTGAACCAAGGGTTTTTAATTTCATAACACTGATATGTGACGGGGCAAAAAAACGTTTAAACACAGTGTTTAAAGGACAGGATTTTTACCATTGTTCAGAACAGGCCGGTCGTATTTCAATCACGACGAAGAGNCCACCGGCATTGATCTTTTACACAGGATCTCTTTTTATGGTTTTAGAACTTGGCTGACAGTGGTTTTAGAACGGGCTTTAGAAACTGTTTTTGGAATGCAATGAACATTGTTCAAAGAAATATTGTAAAGATCGGCATTGACCATTTCCATGTCACAAAATTGTTTGTTGAAACGATAATGGATTAAGGTGTTTGAACCAAGGGTTTTTAATTTTATAACATTGATATGTGACGGGGCAAAAAAACGTTTAAACACAGTGTTCAAAGGACAGGATTTTTACCATTGTTCAGAAAGCTTTTGTAGAATTTAAGCCCTTTTGCTAACTCAAACTTTTAGTTCATCAACTTGCAGTATGAGGCCGGTCGTATTTCAATCACGACGAAGAGAATGTTGGGAGTTATTACGTCACAGTGCGTGTATGGTGCAATAGCCGTAGTGGCGGGAAAGACTTCTTATTGAACAGGCAAGCGTTATTATTGTTCGTAACAGCGTAATCGTAATCGTGCGTACTTTGGTCCAATGCCCGTAAATTATTCAACTGGAAGTTGGACTCAACCATAATTGATCCACATACGTAGGTTAGTTAGGCTACTTGGCCTCCTAAATTTTGGGCTGGGTTAAAATGTAAAAAATATCGCTAAGAGGCTATGTTGGTTGACTGCCGTACGGTTCAATATTTCAGTGGTTTTGCACTTATGGGGCCTATGCGGTTATGCTTTATTTTAGGACCCAATGTAATGCAATATTGAATGTGTATATATTGCAAAATAGGTAATGGTATATTTGGAAAACATGGTTTAGAGGTCTTAGCATGTCTCAAGTTTTACATCAAGTTTTGCACTTAGTGGTCAAGCTATAATTCTCATGAATAATGAAAAATCTAGATTTTTATTACATAACAAACTTTATTCTAACTTTTTTTTGTTTAGAAGTGGAAAACGTTTTCTAAACCTTGCTAAATGCCACAGCTGTTTTATTCATTAAGATGTTGTAGTTGTGAAGTTTTTCAAGTTCATCAGTCATCCAAATCTAAAAAATGGTCATGCAAAATTTGCAGGCAAAAACAGTCATACAAAAACATTTATTTTGAGGTACCAAACTGTATCACCTATTTTTAGTTTAACAAAACTAGTAAATCAAATTGGTTTTGTTTACAGGGCAATGGAGCTGATTGCAGAAAGCATGTTCAACATGCAAACATGCTTCGGGCAAAAGTTGAACTGACTTGCGACATTTCACCTAAAAGTAGAGAACTGGAGAGTAAAATAGCAACTGACCAAGGTGATGGTTTAGGTAAAAAAAAGTACCAGTAATGCCAAGGTACATTTATTGTTCATAGTGCATGCATAATTGAGTTTTTTAGCATTAGTTGAAAAACTGGAAGTACATTACATGCTTAATATTTTGGTTCCTTCAGAATTGAGATGTCTATTTACAAAAATTGGAAACCTTAAACCATGATCTTTATGCATATCACTTGGGCACTTGTCTGTGTTTGTAACCTTACAGTATTGATTAAAAACAAACTAAAATGTTATTTTTGTTCAATTTGTGTTTTACAAACAAAAAATGTGCAATGATTGTTTTCTTATGTGCATTACTTTTAAAGGGCATGTGACCAAACCATTAACATGTTTAAAGGCTTCTGTAAAGATCGTTTCAATGGCTATGGGTTGGTCACTCCATATTGCCATTGCACATATACTACAACCCCTAAAATGATAGTTTCCACATACACCTTTCTGTATTATTTTAATGGATATCTAATTATTACCTACATTACATTCTAATTATTACCTATAAGTCCTTTTTGTTGGTAGTACACCTGTATAGATCCCAATAGCATGCAATTCCTAAATGGTAGCTATATAAAACAGACAGGGTCAGTTTTTGATTTGAAATGAAAATGTCAAAAATGCAAAGAATGCATTTGCCTAATTCAAAAAAATCATTCGCAAAGTCATGCCAACAAAAATATGTTTTAAGCAATTACAAACTTACAAAAGAAAACTCACCAAGGTTTGAACAAGGGCCTGTTACTTTAAGCCTATACTGAAAGCGTATGGTTTGGTATCTATGTGATCGAGTGTGATTTGTATTTTCCATGTGATTTAGGACCGTGTTTATTTTCAGTGGCTGTGCCTGCATCTAAATGGGACGCGTTTGCAAGCGGCTGTAAGAGTAACGATTCAGATTCTGAAGACAATGAATGGACACAAATACAACCGGGCTATAAAAGAAAATTAAAGGACACGCAACCCACTACCCAACGTAAAACTACCTGCTTTTCTGGAAAACAAACCCAACCCAGTGGAAAAGAAAACTTCACACGCGACCTTAGTTCGCCTGCTTCATCAAGAGACAAGTTGCCTGAACATGCATCGCGATGGGTGGCTTATGGTGCTAGCAATTCTTCAAGCGAGTGTGAGGATTAACTCGTTGTAGTTGTTAACCTTTATACCATATTTGTTATTCATGTCAACCTCCTTGTTTCCATAAAATATAGTATCAGTGTTGTCTCTTCAATTTATTGTGATCCCAGTAGCCCACAGGTGCAACTAAAAAACATTTTTGTGGACAATGTTTTTTAGTGCGAACCATTTATTTCGATGCAAACGAGCTTGGCCATTTATCGGTTTTCCTCGAAATACATTTAGTCAATCTCGATCTGGCTAACTTAATTTTTTACAACAAACAGACGTTAATAAAAGGGGTGCTAAATTGCTAATATACGGTATGTGTGTGTTTGCTTATATTTATAGGCACAGCTTTCACACTTTATAGATGGTGGTAAAAGGCACTTACAACAGCTTTATTACCACCCAAGTAGAAAATTAATCATGGGTCAAAAATTACCGTTTAAAAATGCACTAAAATTTGCACCTTATATCTATAACCGAGGAAAGCTCGTTTGTGTATCAGCATCTGGCAGCAATTTTGAAATACCTTTTAAAAATTCATTTAATAGTATTGTTAGGAAACAAAAAACACGCTAAATGACAATTTTTAGCACGAACAACAGTTGTGGGCAGGGATATTCGAAGTAGAATATTGAATTCTAAGGACTTGGATCCAAATTTGCCGTTTACATCGGGTAATTGGAATCGACATTTTCTTCGAAAATATGATGCGAGTGGCAATCACATACAACGTCGTTAGTTTCCTTTTTAGCTAATGCTCAGGAGCGTTTAACGTGATAATTAATAATACAAATCCGAAATGAGTAACGGGAGTATCGCCACGAAGTTGAATTTTACGCAGCATCAGCAAAATTCAGATGCGTCGTGGAGTAAGCAACTTGTTTATTCGTGAAAAATAATAGGCTAGTTGCTTTTCTCGCCTCTTACATACAAACGTTTTTACAACTA